>JAKSZP010018707.1:0-104790 GCA_022478985.1 Massospora cicadina
ATCAGTGCCTTGGGCATTCTGGTTTACCGTTCAGATGCTCTGGCATCTGGGCTGGCAGGCCAGTTTAATTCTTACTTGCTGTTCGCTCGACAGGGACACTGTTGAGGAATTCTTTGGGGCTAATGCTGTTATCCAACGTTCATCAAACACATGCCCCAAGTCCCCTAGTTGAGCCAAGGGCTCCTCAGGGGCATTAGGTCCCTTCTTCTCTCTATAAAGAAAACTTTAGCCAATCCACCAAGAGGTTGAGTATCCAGACTTACACATCTTCACAATTGCACTGTGAACTATACACACAGTCTCTCTGGATGCCTTTAAAGGAACAGCACTGACCATCTGAGGGACAGTCAAAAGATTTCATCTCACCTACTGGAACACTTTCAAGCCTGGCTCTATGGATAAATGAAGCCAAAGCAACAAAGACTCATTGAGTCATGGTTCCCAGCCTGGTTCCTTAATGCGGACCCCTTCCTCCACACCTGCTCCATCATAGGGGAATGTCCCATGGATTAGGATACCAAATCCCAATTATACCTGCTGTTATCAGCTGACAACTGAAGTAGCTCTTTACTCTGGGGTGTCTCAAAGTTTCACTCTAGCATCTACCTCTCTCCAATCTAGTCTCTAGCTTATAATGGTAGTGCTCAACCCCTTGGTTGGCCTACCCCAATTAAATAATTTAAATAAATGTTTTAGATTTACTAAACATTTTGTTGTAGTCAGTAAAATTATTATGTACCATGACGTGAGTTTTTGGATTTTATTGTAGGGCAAGGAGAAATTTTGAAAGACCAAAGGGGTCATATTGGACGCCCCTCCATGTCTCAAGTATATTGTAAATCAACACTGGGTTCAGGCTAAGCAGGCTCAGGTTGATTCTTAGAAATTGCATAATGCAGATTGAGATGTTACATATTTAGTGTTAACGATTGCCATATTAAGTTTGAATGAGGATGAGTCATTATTTTTGCGTTTCAAATGGGGATTAGACCCGTTTACTAAATAATATTACAAAAAGGGTAATATGCAGCTGGTAAAAACTTGAGTTTACATATACTCAAGGTATAAAACTACCATAAATGGTAGTATCATATTAGTGGTTAAAATTAAATCCAGGCCCCAGCAAATTAAATTTAGTGTGTTGACTAATTCTATTACAAAATAGTATTTTCTTGACCAATCGTTGTAGGTTGTCTACTAAACCTTAAATAAAGATTGTTACCATTTCTTTAACTATAGTAATTTTTGCTGGCCTTGAGGATTACCTCCTCATGGGGTTTCTGGTTTTAATTGCAATCTAAAAAGGCGTTGTTATTACTGGGCGTGCTTACGCTAATTTATTAACACTTTTTTGGAGAGTTAGAGACACTTTCCTTATTTTTTAGTACTAGATGGTCCCAACCCATGACACTTTCCTTATTAAAAATAGTTGCTAAAGAACTCTTATAGCAGAAAAAATCCATTTGTACACCACGTGTAAAAGGTGAATAGGAATGCAGAGTAAATTCTAGAGCACACAAAAATTACTGGCTTTTCTCTGGGACAAATTGTGTTAATTCTTTACATTGTTTAATATGAGCTATACAGTTACTGTTAATGCCAAAAAGCAGTCAATAAAAAAAGTTGAAATTTAGAAATAAGCTGTCAGATTCTATTTTTTCTTCAGTTAAAAATAAAAAAGCCATGTTGTGAGTTCAAGGATGCAATGATTTAGTAATTTAGTAGCTGTCTGTCAGGACTAAGTGAGGTTTAAAGGCAGGTCCTTCAAAGCTTGCTGAGGTGGACAGGCGAGAGGAGGACTTAACCCTAATAATTGGTTCAGAGGTCCCAAAAGTTAATAGTTAAGGACTTAACCTAGGCAGGTTCATAGGTCCCAAAAGGTAATAGTTAGGGACTTAACCACACTGGTTCAGAGGTCCCAAGAGTAAAAACAAACTTCTACTAAAGAGCCAAAAGAGGTAAAGCGCAAGTTATTTTATTGAGTAAATCATTTGCACCTTAAATAGTGCTAGTAAAATAAGGGATAAAATAAGGGATATAAGGAATGATCAGCGCAAGCCCTTTTGGAACTGGGAATAGATTAAAAATACTATCCTAAATCTTTTACAGGATAAAGAGAATTAGGTAACAGATGAAGTACTCATAAGATAAGGTGAAGTTCGAGATAAGATAACATTGAAATAAGGGATTTGTCCCCTCAGGGTAGAATAATAGTTGTGATAGTTTATCAGCCAGGATTATCAATTAGTGGAGCAGTTTGATTATAATTTATCTTGAGTTCGTCCAATATTAATTGAATTTGGATGATGCTAAGTAAATTGAAGTTAATAATGATTTTGGGCTTTAAGACCAACAAAGCATCAATTGGTAGATTATTAATAGTAAATATATGTTGAGATTGCCCAAAATAAGTAACAAGTTTGAAGCCCCAAGTTGAGGCTTCAATTAAACTGTTGAGAATCCCAACACTGTCATTGAATAGCTGTACATAAAAAAATTCATTGGGATTTTCTTTGAAAAAGATGAGTTAGTGAGATCCTTTTCACATGATTATTCAAGTGGCACAAATCATAAATTAGTGAAATTTAAGGAGCAACTTTGATGCTTGCATCACCATGATATTTGTATTATGACCCCTACTAAGATTTCAATGTGCAATGTATTTTTTCTAACTACCAATAATCTACATTGTGACTGATAGAATATCTGAAGATGTTTGACATTTTAATACCACTGAATCAAAATCTAAAATTTAATAAAATGAGGGTTCTCTTTCCACTCAAAAACACATCCAAGCAAATTTAAAAATTACAGAAGAATTAAACAACTCTAGGAAACTGAAACACAGTAAATCCCCAATTCCTCAGCCCTACCACCCACTGCTACAAAATAGGGTAGCAGCGGAACCCCCCTTGCATCTTCCACCCAACAGGGAAATGATTTCATACTGGTTCAACCAGCCCCCTAATTCCTTGGGTCAATAAATTTCCCCCAATGATCTTGCCCTCCACCTTGCACGCTCCCAAGCGGTGCCTCATATCCCCATTGTGATCCCCCAAAGCAAGATGCAATTCAGCTTCCAGTTGAATATGGCAACTTTTATCCCTATAATGACAAACAAATAATAGAATCAGCCCAGGTGCATATGAAGCCTGCAGGTTTTATTGACTTCCACCCTTACAAGGGGTACTTTGACCTTTGGCTTGACTTGTGAAGCTGATGCTGCAATTGAAGCTAATATCACCTGGGTGTTTCAGGGAACCCCCATCCCAACTGCTTGCACGCAGTTGCCTAATGACACCACTCTTGTGGTTCAATTTTCAGGCCTCCACACCCATCTCCCACCTGAAACTCTGAAAAAGAACTAATATCTGGGTTGTCAGTATATGGTGCTAACCCATTTTACAATTTTTGGTTGCCAATGAAGCCAAACAACTTGCGAGCTCTTGTGCATTTGCAACTATATGCCCAACATCAACCAAAACCACCATTTTGATTCCCCCTCACACCATTGTCCCCTATGCCTCTGACCACCCTTTCTGGGCTAGAGTAGATAAAGAGCGCACGATCTGCCCCATTTGTTTCAACCTGGACACTCAAAGTGACACTGCCCCACCATAGCCTGAGCTGGAGCCTACATGCATGACTCCCCCCATGATGCTCCCATTGCTGACATAAAAACTTTTTTGAATGGGGCACAATTCTCCCTCCCCTCAACCCCAAAAGGTAGATGCAACTGCCATGATTCAACCAAAAAGGAACTGAAATGTCAATCCATCACTCATATTCCAACTAATCAGGAGCAGCATGGACCCCAGTAAATTCAAAAAAAACACAACTAACCACCCAATCCAATCCACCTGTATGCCAATTGACCTATAATTTTAAAACAAAATCCCTGATATCATTTGGAGGAGGTTGATGATATGGAAAATCCTTTCCCTGACTTAGTTGAGGCCCCAGGCATCAAAATGTCCTAAACGCAGATTATGCAGTTTAATTTCTAACTTAGCACTATGCTCTATTCTCTGATGCCAATGAATTCCAAAGTGACCACAACTAACCAAAGAGGCTGTTGTCTCCCCTGATTATCATCCTTTCTGGAAGGCCATAGCAAAATCAGTTGCAATCTTGGCCAAGGGGATTCCCGCCACTATCCTTCCCCCCATGCAACAAATTCACAAAAAAATTTCCAATTCCACCAAGTTGCCCAAAAGTCAGTACAAAAAGTTGCAATTGTCACAAAATTTTGCCCAAGACTCAAATTACCAGCAACAACATTACCACCTTTACCATGCTACCCTAAGTTCACCTTGAGGTGAAGAAAGCCCTATCTGATTCATCACAACCCTCCTCATAGCCAAATTTGAGCTGCCTGAGCCACTCTGCTACCTGGACCCCCATTTTGTGGATGCACCTACGCCCATGCTTACAGCGCTCTGCTGTACACTGTCCAACACAGAGGAGGTAAATGAGCCTCCCAATCCTAACTCACCTAAAAACCATGGACGCATAGTAGATTACTGCATCTGACCTGGTTGGTTCATTTTAGTTTTTTTAAATTTTTTAATTTAGGTTTGAGTGATATGCTTGTCTCTTTCAAGTCATCAAATTCTATATTAGTATAATTTTTCTCTTTGGAGCTTGGTATTGTCTAACCTCTGGTAAGTTTGCCTTGGTTAAATAAAAAAATAAAATTCAATAAAATGATCTCAATCCATACCATCTCAAGAAATCCCCATTAAGACAAAAAACATGAAAATTTAGGAACACAAGAAAAGGCAAGAGGTAAACATTATCAGAAAACCTAATCTGAATTGCTATAAATACAGGTTACTGGGCATTCTCAGTGTACTACTTCCTTAAACCTAAGGACTAAATGAACTTTAAGCAACTTAAGTTGAAGAAGTAATCTACTGATGAGATGGTAAAAATAAGACCGGTCTAGATAAGAGACATATTAAAATTTCATATTTTTAAGTCCTAACTGATAAACCTCAAAAAGCATTGTAGGAACTATCTTATTTGTCTACAAGCTTCCTCTAGATCCTTTGCATCATATATAGATAAAATAGGAATTTTTACCAGAAATAAGGCTGAGGGGTTTTGAACCCAAAAATTATAAAGCAGCGCTCCTTCATGCTCACCAGATAATGAACATAGCAAGAGATAATGAAGGCAACAAATAGCTCCTCAAATTAAATGACAATGTTAATGTGACAATTACCATTAGTAATATACAAATATTCTAAAATATCTACACCCAGTGATTCATAATTTGGAATTGGCGAAAACTTTTATACATGTGAGAAATAACCTTTCATTTAATTTAATTGTACCTAAGCGGTTATTTTGGTCAACTTTATTGAAATTGAGGGCTTTTAGGGGAAGTAGCCCCTATCAACACCATTTCAACTAATTGATTAAGTGGATTGTGGCACCAGCTCAAGAGCATCAAAAGTCTACATAAATTTCGGTTTCTCACTCACAACTTCATTTGGAACATATGGTGGACAGCATTATCAATTTTAATAAAGTTGACCAAAATAACCGCTTAGGTACAATTAAATTAAATGAAAGGTTAGTTCTCTCTTTACTAGAAATAGTTTTGCCCATCGTGTTTATAAATTCCTCATAGGTATTAAGTCCATAAAAAAATAGAGTGAAAAATATGCCTCAAGAATATACTGAAGATTCTTGGACAGATATTGACGTTGCTGTATACTTAAGAAGGGGGTGCTCCACATAGTAATTGATATATTTTGTACATCAATCTAGATTGACAAGTTATTTCTATCTGATATAGGTTGATTGGATAATAATTCTTAAGAATGCACGAATAGTTTAAAGAGATCAAAACTTTAATTGAATCCAAGTCATGAGAACCTAATAAATAATTCACAGAAACTAACCAGTATGTGTTGATAATGGATTACCATGAGAAACAAGTTATATAGTATAAACATGAACCTCTCTTGGACATTTTACAAGAACAAATTTGTGTATTCAGGTCCCCATAAACCCTTCACCCACTTCATATACTTTGTTGATTAAACAAATGTTTCAGTTGGTGTTATGAAAACTGGGATGCATGAGAACTTTGCCCTCTATTTTATGGTGCAAAGATGGCAAATGACAAGGCATAAGAAATAAAAAGAGGCAATATCCAAGGTGATCACTGATATGTTTCCAAAATAGTTTGCTACATAAAATATAAAAATAAACTCCATAAGAAGAGTGTTTCACAGCAACCAAAATTATAGATTTCAAAGAACTCTTTAAAAACTAATGACTTTATGGTAAGTTAGTATAGGCGTAAGAAACAGTAGAGATCGAATTTTACTGTTTCTACACTAACATGGGAGCTCCAGATCATGGCTTAGAACTACCTGATAGGACTATAAATCCTGGGGTGTTTTTTATTATCACAAAATATAAAAAATATAAAATATAGTACCATGTGATACCTTTATTAGCTATGGAAATAAGTTTAAAAAGTAAGGATTTAAGTTCAAAAAATTTGCTAATATTTTTTTTCTTTCCACTCAAACTCACTTTGAGCAAATTTTATTAAAAAAAACGTTTAATTTACCACTGCCGTCTGGCCATGCCCAATTTCCAAAAATGACCGCATATTCACCGCCTGCTGCTCTAATGTAAGGGTAGCAGTGCTCCACCGCCTAACATTTTCCACCCTGCGGGCAAACATGTTCACATGGGGTCTAATAGCCCACCATCTTCTTCAGGCCATTTTTGTCCCCCCACGGGCTTAGCGCTCCACCTGGCGTGCATCCACCTTTCTTTCCCCCATCCTATCGCCCTCCCTCATTTCAACATCCAATTTTGCCTAAGAGTTGACTACGGGCATTTGTTCCCATATGATGACAAGGCAATTATTGAAGTAGCCACAGCTGTTTTTTCACTGGCTGGCTTTATTGATCTCCACCCATTTAAGGGCTATTTTAATATTGGCTTCTAAATGGAGGAGGATGCAGCAGCAGCTTCTACTCCCCTAATTTACAAAAATACTCCTATCTCTACCACCTGAAATCACCTTCCCTCAGACACCACATTGGTGGTGTCCTTCACATCCCTCCAATCTCACCTACCACCCAAGATGTTATATGACCAGTTGATGGTGGGGCTTCTGGCTTATTAACACAGCCCAACCTTGTATTTGCCATTCCTTCTGGAGCATAGCGCCTTGCTGCATCTCGTGCCACTTCCACCATAATACCGCATCACCTTGCCATAGCCCAATAGATACCCATGCTCATATCGCCGTAGCACCTGAGCATTTCTTTTGGGCTTGGGAGGATAATGGTTGCCAAATTTGTCCCATCTGTTTTGAACTTGACCATTCCAAAAATCCTGCCTTAAGCCACTTTCTCTGGTGTGCCCTCTGAGCCATATTCAGCAGATTTTGAATGGGGAGTTTTGTTGCCCCTCTCACTCAACATTCTTATTTGATGTTCCAGAGTGGAAAATCAGCCTCCACCAAACTCATCCACATTATCCCACCCAATTTCACCCACACCAATCGAAAACAGGCTTGGACCACCATTCAAACCCAAGAAGCCCATTTAATTTATGCCCACCCAAACTCCTTATCCACTATTCCTGTAAACCAAAATCATTAAGACTTATTGGCGAGATTGATGAATCATGTAACGTTGTCACCAAAAAGGACTCCAGTGAACCGCTCAGCCTGCACAATTGTGTTTGGGCCAAATTTTGCAATTCTGATTTTGACAAATCCCCATCCCCTAAGCGATTCACTCCTAAACCCAATGCCATTCCCTACAAAAGTGACCACCAGCTCGCCTTAGCAGCAGTGGCCTCACCTCATTGCCCAATACTATGAAAAGCGGTGGCTCAATCAATTTCTAAATTCCATCAAGGGCTGAGCACTTTCAATTTCCCCCCTGATTTCCAGAAGCTTTACAGGAGGAAATAACCAAATTGGCCACTGAAGCCACTGATGCGGTCATGCATGTGGCCCAATTAGCAGATTTTGACCCATATGCAAAAATCACCTGACAAAGTCTCACCAAATTATCCCAACTTCCTTAAGCCCACATTCAAGCTAAACACCAAGTAGCAGATTTTGTTGTAGCTATCTACCGAGCTGATCAAAAGGAAGGTAACCAATATTTATTAACATCCACCCCAACCATGTGGATGCCCCCACACCCTGGCTCTCCTCTTTTTTCCATTTATACAACAAATATGGTGATGCTGACCAGCTGAATATGTCTGTAGAAGTGCCACCCAACTCCCCCTCTCCCTCTGCCATGGTGGGTTAGCGGTATTACGCTCCCTGTCTAGTTGCAGTTTAATTTTGGTTTTTATTTTTTGGTTGGTTTTTTGGTCTTTGTCCATTTAACTCTTTCATTAGGTTCATTTTCTCATTGAGCATTGGTAATGTCTGTCGCCTTGTCATCTTTCCTTAGTTAAATAAAAAATTTTCTAATATTAAAGCGAGGAATTGGGTGGTTGTATTGGGTCCTAAGATCTCCTTAACTTGAAAATCTTGAAAAGCAGCTATAATTTTATAGTTTAATTCTGCCAATGTATCCAACTTTATTTTCAGTTTAATTTTTACTTTATATAATTTGGTTATTTCTTCTCATTTTAAATAGTTATTCTGTAGGGATTTTTTCAGCTGGTAAGGCCACCACCCATTTTTTATCTATCACCTGAGAGAGATCATTAATAGTTTTAAGGAGTATTGGCCCCTTATTTAGTTAGATATCCTGACTTTTTTTAGGATGCTATATACTGGAAATTATGACATTAGCTGTGACATCACCTGTAGGAATCCAGCCAGTTCTGAGCACGCTGGTGCTAAATGCCACTGGATTCCACAACGGTTTTATTAATTTAAAGGTAAAAACACTACTAAAATAAAATATGAGTTTTTATGATTTTATTAGTTTAAGCATGGGAAGAGAAAAAAAAACCTCTCAATAATTGACTGATCAGTATTTAAACTGTATTGAGAGTCAAAGAGATTTCAAAAGTAAGTTTGGAATAACTTAGTAAGGTCTATTTAAGGAAATATGTAAATTTAGGCTATCAAAGCTCAGTAAACTCGCTTCACTTTGGATGAATGATAGAAGGGGAGTTATTCTTTGACAAGACATACCCTTGGGTAATGATTTAATAAGTTTCACCCAATCCCTGTTAGCTAAAATTATTTTCCCTTGGCAGACCTCTGCCACGCCTATAAAAAGTGGTGGTCCCCGCTTAGGTGTTTGGAGAAAATTAGACGAGGCTGGGGGAGAAACCGCCGATGGACTCCTCATATTACCTCTTGTGGTCAGGGAAATTTGACATCGCAACTTTATGCTAATTGCCCATTTAGTATTCATAACGGTGTTACCCCAATTTTCAGGGTTCCACGGAGAATTGGTCAGGGTCTTTTTGACCAATAAAATCGTTATTATTTTAATTGATATTATCAGTACCACAGACTTGTAAATGTCCAATATTTCCCCTTTTCAGCTGATTTTGCCCCAAAACATTCTTATCCTGAAGCCAGGAGCGCAGATGTCTGATATCACCCCCTCAAGAATGTTGGGGGGAGAATAGGGCCATAGGAAGCGACCATGTAATCAATTGATGGTAATCCCTGTAGCCAAGGACTTTGTAGAGTACTCATTACTTCTCTTGTAGGTGATGATGAAAGAACCCTCCCAAATTGTCCAAGCTTACCGCTTCTAGGAGTGATGTGGTTATGGTAGTAAAATACCATGTCAGACACTTGGAAAATAAGTAGGGGGGTTCAGAGCTCATTGGCAGCCTGCCCTTCTTAAGTGATCATTTCACTAAATTGGTCATAGCCTCATATTGAAGTTTAGTGATGCGCTGAGTCAATCTTTTCATAACTTTCTTGGGTTCCTCAATTCTAGAGGAGAGTAATCTTTAGCTAAGAGGGTAGTTATTCCTGGTTCCCACCCATAAAAGACATGGAATGGGTACGTTTTTAAGATCTAGTGATTACTAATCTGGTAGGCCATAAAGGCACTGGATAAGAAATGATACCAGTCAAGTGGATCAGAAGAGGCCATTTTTGTAGAATGAAGACCAAGCGTCAGACATTATCCTTTTTGACTTAAGAAAAAGAATGTTGAAGGTGATAGTGCTCCCAAATCTGCTACCATGATTGGCCCATCTCCTGCCTGATCATCAAATAATACTGTGGATATCAACAATATGAGTACCAATGGCAAAAAGACCTTGGCAGATTCTCGGTGGAATCCTAACTATCAGAAAAATATGGTTTATAACAAGCATCAGTTTAAAAAGGTAATAACTAATAATAGGATTACTCTGACTTCTCAGCCGAATTCAGGGTGTTCAATATTGCAGGGATCTGAACCTCCGCGAGGTAAAAGGATTCTACCCATCAATGATTGGGTGCAAATTAGCAAATCATTACCACTCAGATCTGAACCCTCCCAAGGTGAGAAGATTTTACCTGATGATGATAGGGTGCTAAACCAATCATTACCACATGAGTCTGACCACCACCAAGGTGAGAAGATTTTACCCGTCAATGATTGGGTGTGAATTAACCAATCATTACCACATGAGTCTGACCACTGCTGAGGTGAGAAGATTTTACCTGTCAATGATTGGGTGCAAATTAACCAATCATTACCTCACGAATCTGATTACCACTGAGGTGAGAAGATTTTACCCATTGACGATTGGGTGTGAATTAACCAATCAATACCTCATGGGTCTTTTTTGCCTCAAAATATTTATCTTTGATCTGATAGGCTGAAAGCCTATATTTCCTAATTTAGATGACTCAGCTTTATATATATTTGCCTCGAATACCCATGGTCTCAAAATCTGAACTAGTTTAAATAGGAAAAACTAGTTTGAGAAAAAGACCTTTCTTTGTTTTGCCCCGCTTAAAACAATAAAAAACATAAAAACTTTAATAAAGCATTATTTTATACTTTTATTAAAATGTAAGATTCTCACTTTGATAAAACTTTGTGGCATCCACTGGTGGATCCCACGAACTGGTGCTCACTACAGGGGGTCACCCTGAATACTTTGATAAGTATTAAAACAATGGAGGCTGTAAACGTGAGCAGCTCTCCTGAAACATGATTAGTTGCTCTCAAGAAGCAACTAGCCAGCTCTTTCTCTTGTATCAAAAAGCTAGAACAACGGCCGTTTAAATTATTTATAAAGGAAAGATACACCCCATGTGAAGGGAGCATTGCTTCCTTTTTGTACATTTATGAAGCTGCGATGGATGGCGCCACTGATAAACAGAAAGTTCAGTAAATTCTTCCCTGTTTAAGCTGCAAAGCCCAAGAGCTGATCATTCCTCACCTGGATCCTCAGCACATCTGGTCAGATGTTAAGAAGGCCCTCTTGGCTGAATTCGGATACAAGCAGAGCTTATACAGGGAAAAACAAACTTTCATGCGCCTTGCCATGTATGGGGGTGAAACCCTCGTTAGTTTTGCTGAGCGTTTCTATCTCACTGCTCAAAGGCTGGCTATGTCTAACCTGCTTACCATGGATGATGCTATCGCCGCCATATTAACAGGGTTAGCTTAACAACCCTCTCTCACCAGGCATATCATATCAGTGAAACGCCACTTTACAACCTTCTGTGATATAAAAGAGGCTTTGTTAGACGTCGCCCATATTCCTTCAGGTGAGCTGCGGCCTATTGAACCGTTGGAAGTGAGGCCACCTGTGCCTATTCTCCCCACAAAACCTGCTTCTTCGGTGCAACTTAAAACGGACATTCCTCATTCATGTAAAGCGGAGATTCCTACTGTGGTTTCCCCTTCAGCTCAGTCAATAAGTGCGCGCCTTAAGGGTATATTCTCCAGAACTACTGGGGTTGAAAAACTGCCGGTTAAAGCAAAGCTAATTACCCCACCTCTCTTGACTGTCTCCCCCACTCCAATTGTAACCTTGCCCATTGTTGAGAATACCCCAGAGGCTGACTCTGAGGGGGTTACAATGATGTTGGGTACTACTTATTAGGAGCTCCCACGGAAGTGGAGGTCCCTGATTGCCTAGTTCTGGAGGAGTAGATGAAGCCACCATACCTGAAGAGACATATCTCTGCCAATTTCTAGGGGAGCCAGTCATTATTGACACTGCCAGTGATGCAGATGAGGTGTTGTACACCTTATTCGCCCTATCCATCATGGCCATACCATGCAGTCCATCCAGGAAAATTACCCCGAGACCGCGTGCAAATTAACCTTCAATTTCCATCTTAAGGAGGTCTTAGCGCTATCGCCCACTTCTGGGGGGATACTTACAAAGGTCGAAGTGGTTATCCAAAAAGTTTGGGTAATGGTTATCTTAGATACAAGCTCCCTGGTGAACGTAATCTCCTCCAAGTTGATGAAAAAGATAAAACTTGCACCTGACTTGGAGTACAACCAAGACTTTGGAATCGCTGGTCCTAACAACACCCATGCACTGGGTACTTACTTGTCCCTTCCCATTCGTATTGGGAAGCTTATTCTATCAGCCCCTGCAGTGGCTTTGGATAATAATGATTATGATATGCTTATAGGTACTCAGTTTATGATCGAGCATGAAGGCATCATCAACATGAAACAAGGGTCCCTATCTTTAATAAACTACAAAGTTCCATTTTTCTTATCCAACAAAGAACTCATCAAGAATGAATACACATGCCTAGTTAAATACCCCTCTTCCGCTTTGCCTTTACATTATGTCACCTCCAGGCGCAACACTAAGAAATTTCATGATTCAGTGAAGGCTAGCGATGGTATTCCAAATCTTGCAGCAGATGAGGTGGTGATTAAGCCAGGTGAACAACGAGTGGTTAACACAAAGTCACATCCCAAAACCCCTTCAATCTCTTAAGTGAGGCTGACTTTGAAGGAGAAGTTCAGGCTCCCAAAATACAGCCTAAAAAAGAGAAGTCTACCTTTAAGCCCGTGGAGGCAGCCGTTTCTTGTTCCAAGACTCAAGAGAATCGTTCTTCCAAGAATTCTACCCCTCGTGGACCCTGGTCTAAACCTTTGCGCACTGAGGATGTAGATTCTGAAATTACGCGCGGCCCCTGTAGTCATTCTTACAAAGAAAAGAGGAATTTTAGAGAACTCAGTAATCCTCATGGTCGAGGTAATGTTTTTGATCGCCACAGTGGAACTGGGAGAGTGGACACTAAAAAAGCAATTAGTCAAAGCTGGGGCTAACAAACCGAAAACCTTGAGGAGACTGAAAACGTTGAGACTGCTGAGCTGAAAGTGACTGAAAGTCCCGTAATTGAGCCTGAGGCTAATCTCAAAGATGATGTCAGGACTCTTGAAGAATACTATGCTGAAAAGAAAGCCCAAAATCTACTTTCTGATGAAAAAGAGAAGCAGTTGCATAAGGCAAATGAGGGAGATGATGAGTCTCAATGGAAGGGAACTGTTCTTTTAGAAAAAGAGGATGAAGAACTTTATGCTGGAAAGTCTATCCAAGCAAAAACAGTGACAAAAGAAGGTCAGGCTGCCAATGAGCTCCGCACCCCCCTTCCTACATCTCAAGTGGCTGATAAGGTGTTATATTACCATAACCGCATCACCCCAAGAAGTGGTAAGCTTGGGTCAATTTGGGAGGGACCTTTCTCCATAAGCTACAAAAGAAACAATGAATACTCCATCAAATCATTAGCCACAGGAGTCTCTATAAGCCGTATACATAGCTGTTTCCTATGATCCTACACCCCTCACAACATTCTTGAAGTGGCAATGTCAGACATTATCCTTTTTGACTTAAGAAAAAGAATGTTGGAGGTATTAGTGCTCCCAAATCTGCTACCATGATTGGACAATCTCCTGCCTGATCATCAAATAATATTGTGGATATCAACAATATGAGTACCAATGACAAAAAGACCTTGGCAGATTCTCAGTGGAATCCTAACTATTGGAAAAATATGGTTTATAACAAGCATTAACTTAAAAAGGTAATAACTAATAATAGGATTACTCTGACTTCTCAGCCAAATTCAAGTTGTTCAATATTGCAGGGATCTGAACCTCCGCGAGGTGAGAAGATTTTACCTGATGATGATAGGGTGCTAAACCAATCATTACCACATGAGTCTGACCACCACCAAGGTGAGAAGATTTTACCCGTCAATGATTGGGTGTGAATTAACCAATCATTACCACATGAGTCTGACCACTGCTGAGGTGAGAAGATTTTACCTGTCAATGATTGGGTGCAAATTAACCAATCATTACCTCACGAATCTGATTACCACTGAGGTGAGAAGATTTTACCCATTGATGATTGGGTGTGAATTAACCAACCAATACTTCATGGGTCATTTTTGCCTCAAAATATTTATCTTTGATCTGATAGGCTGAAAGCCTATATTTTCTAATTTAGATGACTCAGCTTTATATATATTTGCCTCGAATACCCATGGTCTCAAAATCTGAACTAGTTTAAATAGGAAAAACTAGTTTGAGAAAAAGACCTTTCTTGTTTTTCCCGCTTAAAACAATAAAAAACATAAAAACTTTAATAAAGCATTATTTTATACTTTTATTAAAATGTAAGATTCTCACTTTGATAAATATTTGTGGCATCCATTGGTGGATCCCACACCAGGGTTCCTTTGCTCTCTCCACAGTCCAATTGGTAGAAGGATTTTACAGCCAGTAAAAGTTGTTAGGCTCTCATGGAGGAGCTAGAAGTTTACCTAATATGGAGGTGAAGTTCTTATCATTTATTGCAGATTTGTACCTGGGGACAGCCATGTCAAGAGAAAATGTTTTAATTAAAAAAATGTGGCTGTGGCCTTGGTTTTTTTGGGCAGGGAGAGCCAAAGCTTCAAGTCACTTAGTGAAGTGGTCAATGGTTATGAGTATAGATCTGTTTCACCAGTAGTCTGAGTGAGGGGACCAACTACATCCATACTGATGGTGTGGAACTTTTGTTGAGGGTAGTTGGCTGATAATAGTATCTAGTCTCAAAACTGGAATGCTTCTTACACTTAAGGCAGGCTTCCAAGACGTCAACAATAAATTCTATAATTCCGTCCTAAAAGTACAGATCCTTAATCCACCCATAAGTTTTCTTTGCCCCTTCATGACTTAGAGTGGAGTGAGTTTCTAGGATTGCAGGTACACGTTCCAATGGCCAAAGGTAATGAATCCATTTTCCCTTACTTCTTATACAACTTCCCGTTCTCCACTTCAATTTTATGGGAGTGCCAGGATAACATCTTCTGATCAGAATCATCATCATCCTCTCGTTCATTTGGGGTCATTAAGAGGTCATGTAACCTCTCCGCCCCACTATTATCAAAGTGAAGGACTGACAGCTGAGTCAACCCATCAGTATTCATGTGATGGGTCCCAGAATGGTGTTCAATATTCATGTCATAATGCTAAAGCTTTAGCCCAGAGAGCTGACTAGCCAGTAGGATCCTTATATTCTGTAACCACTTCAATGAGCGTGGTCTGTAACCACAGTGAAGGTAGTCCCATATAGAAGAGGGCGGTAGTGCTTAATAGCTAACAAAACGGCAAGGAACTCCTTCTCTGTAACGCTGTAATTACGTTCCACCTTTGAAAGCATATTACTGAAATAGGATACAGGATGATCAACACCGTTTTCATCTAATTGGGCTAAGATGGCCACAATGGCATAGTCAGATATGTCAGTAATAAAGATAAAGGGTTTAAGGGGGTGTGGCATAGTCGGGAGGACGTCCCACTATCACCCCTCACGTCATGGGTTTTAATCACATCGTGGCAGAAATTGCATTTCTGTGCTAAGAGGATATCAATACATGTGGATTTGTGCGCCATGCCTCAATATAACCAAGCGAATTAGTGAATTTAAATCATCTAATCCTGGCCTATCAGACATGCGCAGGAAGGTTTTACCCCCAGTACTTGGGTTATGTCCTCCACTCCTATATTTTAGCTCCCTACTTCCTATCCTTTCTATCGGTGCAGTATAATTATCATAAGGTTGGCCACCTCTAATAAAAATGGATAAAGGGTTTATTATAATCTGGGTGCCATAGGATAGGGCGTTGTTTCAGCAGTTGCTTCAGCGTCTCAAAAGCGGCCTTCTGTTCAGCACCCCACTGAAAAGGAGTATTCTTGGTTATTAAAAGGACAAGGGGCTTGATGAGCTGGGTGAACTTAGGGATGAACTGATGGTAATACACCATCATCTCTAGAAATACCTGAATATCCTGTAGAATTTTAGGGGGAGGCATTTTTAGCAGCTTCAACCTTGTCCTGCATGAGTTGAATTCCTTCTTGGGAAATTGAGTGGCTAAGGAAATCCAATCTTCTTTGGAAGATAGTAAACTTCAAAAAGTTTTTCTTTCTTCTAGGAGTAATATTCAAGCAGTTTTAAATAAGTAAAAAGCAAAGTAAGTCTTTGAGCCTATGACTACCTCCCACTTTCACTTCCCAATGACCTCAAATTCTCCGCAAGGCTGCTCCCATGTTGGGCAGCGGTGAAACCCCACCTAGCATTTTTCATTCGGCAGGAAAACGTTCTTGGACTGGTTCATCCAGCCCCGCCAAATCATCAGGTCAGTTCATTCCGCCAAAGGATCTCGCCATCCAATTTGCACATGCCCAGGAAGTGCCTCACAGCCCACTTGTTCTCCACCACTCACAGCTGCATTTCAGCCTTCAGGTCATATATAGGAAATTGTTCATATATGCTGAGAAAGCAATTATTGACCTGACCCAGGTGGTGATGCTGCCAGACGGTTTATATATTCCCTCCACTATAAGGGGTATTTTGATCTAGGCTTCACTTGTGAAGCTGATGCCGCCACTGCGGCCACTGTGTCACTGGCTTTTCAGGGCACCCCTATCACAACAACGTGAACCTGGCTCCCCACAGACACCACTATGGTGGTTCAATTTTTGGGGTTGCCCATGCACCTTCCCCCAATGGTGCTCCATCAGGAGTTGATGGAAGGTTTGGCCACATACAGCTCCAACACCATCTTTCAGTTTGTGGTCCCCAATGGGGCCGCTCGCCTTGATGGGCCTTAGGTATTCACCACAATTAGCCTAAATATCAACAAAGTTGCTTTGTTGATTCCCCCCGTGCCATCATTCCCTCTGCCCCAACCACCCATTCTGGGCCCACGTCAAGGGTGGGCAGACCATCTGCCCATCCTGCTTAAAGTTGGATCACTTAAAGCATAAATGTCCCTATCTCAATGCTTCCTCTGGACCAGCGTTGTCTCCATCTGGCCCCCAATTGGCCACACACTTCATTACCTTTCTGGTATGGGGTACAATCCTCCCCCTCCCCCAAAGCATTCTGCCAAAGTGCATGCAACTGCCAATCAGCCTCCTCATCAGTCCAATGCACCTGTGCTTCAAATAATCAGGAGACAGCTTGGACAACATTTCAGTCCCTCTATTCTTCAATTGACAGACATCGCTTATCAATTCACCAACATTGATTTCCTGTATGACTTGAACCCATGGTCCTCATTGGTTGAAACTGATGATGGTGTAAATGTTATTAAAGGATTGGATGTCCACATCAAAAAATTTATCCAGGTACAGCACCCCATTCAGTTCCCTCAGCATTTTTATGGCCCCCGGCTGAATGCCCATGTGTTCTGCCCTATTCACCAGCTTGTCGAAGCAGAAGTTGATCACCCAAATTATGCTGACATCCATGAGTGTGCTTGTGCATCAGTGGCAATACTAGCCTAGGGTATCCCTCCTCCCATTAAACCCTAACCCTGTTCCCACAGGGCAAACGTGAAATACTTAGCCTCCTCAAACAAACAGCTGCCGCCATTTAGAAAGTGTTTGTCACTTCGCAGGACAAGCCAAAAGTCACCCGTGCCACCACCACTTTGTTATCTCAGCTTCCTTCCATCTTTATTCACGCGGAACAATGCTTATCCCAATACTTAGGTGCAATTTTTGCTGAACATAAGTTACATGTCCAACTGTTCATCAGCGATCTCAACCCACATGTCGCTGATCACCCCACACCATTGCTCTACTCCTTTACCTGCACTCTTTACTATGAGGAGGACTCCAATGCTAAGGATGAGACCCCTGATCTCCCTTCCCCTTCTGCCATTGTAGGATAAGTGTCTCACATTGTTCCACCTGGTCAGTTGTTTTATCATTTTTTGTGTGTATCGTCGCTCATTTAGGGCGTTTGGTTCATGTTTTCAGTTCGCTTGTTTGGTGTTTCTGTTTTGGTAATGTCCGTCCCTGGTCAGCTTGCCTTAAATGAATTAAGAGGTAAACTTCAAGGGTTTTAACTTAAAATTAAACTTATGAAACCATTGAAACACCTCGTTCAGGTGATCAATATGTTCGTTGAAAAATTTGAAAACACCATGATATATCAATATAGGCAATGATAAGTTAACTTTAGGTCCTGTAAAATGTGATCCATTTCACGCTGGAAAGAGGTAGGTGTGTTGCACAACCCTTGAGGCAATCGTGTAGTTGAAAGAGACTCTCACTACAAATAAGAGCTTATTATTCCTGATCCTGAAGAGAAAGGTCCATTTTCCAATAGCCACTAGCCAAGCCCATTACAGAGAAGAAGTTAGATCAGGAGTTGTTTTAGGGCGTCATCAATGCGGGGAATAGGATAACTATCCTTTTTTGTAAGGTTCTTTAACTTGTGGTAGTCCATAATTATCCAATAGCCTCCACTTTTCTTTTTAATTAGCAGAAAGGGGGGATCCCAAGGGCTTTGTGATGGAACTAGTAACCCCGCGTCTAGTAACTACTGGAGCTCCGTCCTCAACTGCTGTCTTCCACCTTTGATTTATGGTAAGGTTTCGACCTAATAGGACGGGCATCACCCACATCAGTGGAGTAGCTCCAGCCCTTCATGTGTCCATAGTCAGTATCTGACTTTGAGAATATGCCGCTATAGTCGTCTAACAAAGTACAAACTTTTTATCCTGCTCATCTAGGGTCAACTCATCCGAGATATGGACGTTGGGTAAGGTACATACCAGGTTATCCATTAGCAAACCCAAATCCATCATTGAGCAAATGTAGTGGATAAGTTCAATGTCCTCCACTGGGATTAAAAAGCCTTTGCTAATCTCTTAATATTTTCTTATAACAATGTCCTTGCCGATGATGTTTCCAAAAAGAATAGTAATAGGTCTCTGGTAGGCTGGGTCTAGTACCCCAGGTAATACCTGAGGCTTCAAGGGGCTAATACCCTCAAGAATTATGACATGCAACAAGCAGTGGTGTGGATTTGGAGAGCAATTTTAGAGTCCACCACTAGTTGTTTGCCATACTTAATCAAGACTTCATCTGCCGCATAGAATTGGATTCCGTCCCTAGAATCCACTGAATTGGGAAATTTTTGGTGTTGCGCCCAGAGGTGGAATAGCAAAGCCATAGCGGAAAAAGAATATTCTACCAGGCAAGAGTATTCATGCTTTCTGGGTTCTTTAATAGATAAAACTAAAGAGACTTCATAGTTGAGTAACAAGAGAAATCTTGCTTCATGTTAATTATTACCCCGTGCTCAATTATAAACTTGGTACCTATGAGCATATCATAGGCGTTGTTGTACAAGGCCACTGCAGGGGCTAATAAGATAAGCTTCCCAATTCAGGTAGGAAGTGGAATATGCCCCAATGGCACAGATGTTGTTAGGGCCGGCGGTACCAAATTCTTGATTATACTCAAAATCAGGCGCCAGCTTTATCTTCTTGATGAGCTTATTAGAGATTACATTAAACAGGGGGCCAGTATCTAGGATGGCCATTACTCAGACTTTTTAAATGACCACTTCAACCTTGGTGAGTGTTCAATCAATTTTAGATGGAATAGCTAAGACCTCCTTGAGCTAAAAAAGTGAAGTTAATTTGCGTGCAGTTTCAAAGTATTTATCCAAGATGGATTTCATGGTATTGACCCTCTGAAGAGGTCGAATCAAGATAGCTAGGAACTCATCACCATCGCTGAAAAAAACTTTTGGGCACCCTAAAATTTGGCTAGTACGTTACCTCAGGTATGGTGGTTTCTTCTGCTCCTTTAGCGTTCAATCAACCAGGGAATCAATTTCCGCAGAAGCTCCCAGTAAGTAATAGCCAACATCATTGTAACCCTACTCAGATTCATCCCCAAGGGTATTCTCAATTATTGGCAAGGTTGCAAGTGAGGTAGGGGAGATGGCCGCATGAGGTTGGGTAGCTATCTTCTGACCATTCGTCTTTTCAGCAAGCCTTTTATTTGCACAAGGGTCACCTTAGGGCACGCAACTACTAGCTTGGCTGGAGGGGAAGGCACAGCGGCTTTAGTAAGCTTAGGCGGGAACATAGTATTAACTACTTTACAAGGCTCCAATTTACATTAGGGCGTGATATCTTTTTTAATTCGCCCTGATAAAGCAGGTTTCACAGAGAGGATGGGCATAGGTGGCCTCAATCCCAACTGTTTAACAGGCGGAAGCTCCTCAATAGTTAAAGCTGACAATTTCATCTCAGCTTCAATTGTTGGTGCCCAAGAATGTAAATTGCCAACGTTTAACAGGGCCTTTTTATATTTTGGATGTTTTAATGTGGCGTTTCACTGGTATAATATGCCTGTCTAGAGAGGGTTAAGATGCTAACCCAGTTAGCATGGCTGCAATAGCATCATCAAGGGTTAGCATGTTAGACGTTGACAACCTTTGCGCAGCGAGGTAAAATCACTCAGCAAATGCAACGGTCAGTTCGCCCTCATACATGCTAAGGCGCATAAAGGCCTGTTTTTCCATGTGTAGACTCTGCTTTGATTCGAAAACAGCCAAAAGAGCCTACTGCACCTCTGACCAGGTATTCAGAGTGCCCATGTAAGGAACTATCATCTCTTGTGCTAGGCGGCTTAAGCAAGAAAGGATTTATTGAACTTAATTTGCTTATCCATTGTGCCATGCATGGCGGCCTTTATAAACATATAAAAAGGAAGCAATACTTCCTTCACCTGGGGGTGTATTTGGCCTTAAGAAAGGTGGTTTTAATGGGAGACACTCAAGCTCTTTGAGACGGGAAAAAGCGCTTGTGAGTTGTTTTTCTAGCGCAACTATTCTTAAATCAGTTGGAAGAGGAAGTGTTGGAGGGTTACTCACTCTGAAAGCCTCTATTTTTGGATTTGTTTGGTTTTGGGTGTACAGGATGACCCCTGTAGTGAGCACCACTTTGTAGGAATCCAGATAGTTCTGCGCTCGCTGGTGCTAAACGCCACTGGATTCTAAAAACGTTTTATGAATTTAAAGCTAAAAACACTAATAAAATAAAAAAATTGAGTTTTTATGATTTTATTAGTGCAAGCATTGGAAGAGAAAAACAAACCCTCTCAATATCTGACGATCAGTAATTAAACTTTATTGAGGGTCAAAGGGATTTCAAAAGTAAGTTTGGAATGGCCTAGTAAGCTTCAAATAAGGAGATATGTAAATTTAGGCTATCAAAGCTTGGAAAACTCGCTTCACTTTGGATGAACGATGGAAGAGGAGCTATTCTTTGATAAGATGTACCAATGGGGTACAATTTTATAAATTTCAGCCAATACCTGTTAGCTAAAATTGTTTCACTTTGGGGGCCTCTGCCACGCCTATAAAAGGGGTGTCTCCCGCTTAGGTGATTGGAGGGAATTAATGTGGCAGGAGGAGAAACTGCTAATGGACTCCCCAGATTTCCCTGTGTGGTCAGGGAAATTTGGCATCCTGACTTCATGCTAAAAGCCCATTTAGTATTAATAACAGTGTTACACCGATTTGTAGGGTTCCACCGAGAATTGGATAGGGTCTTTTGTCCAATAAAATCGTTATTATTAGTATTTAAATCAATATTATCGGTATTGCAGAAATTTAAATTTCCAACAATTTCCCTTTTTGGCTAATTTTACCTTAAAAAAATTCTTGTCCTGAAGCTGGGAGGGCAAATGTCTGACATCACACACCACTAGTTGATGGGGTACCACTCCTCCTGAGGTGATGTCTGCAAGTTCATAATTCTTGTGAGAACTTGGAAGCTTT
The DNA here is from genome assembly GCA_022478985.1 of Massospora cicadina. Classification (NCBI taxonomy): domain Eukaryota; kingdom Fungi; phylum Entomophthoromycota; class Entomophthoromycetes; order Entomophthorales; family Entomophthoraceae; genus Massospora; species Massospora cicadina. The sequence continues at coordinate 22,039 of JAKSZP010018707.1, forward strand.
ATTGCTGCAAGGTTTGAGGGTGACGACATTAGGCCTTCAGCATCAGGAAATTTATGATGGAACTTTTCAACTAGCACATAAGTATGTGTCAATTCCCTGTTAAACACACAGCAATACTCAGTTTCTGCAAATCCCTTCCAAGATATAAATATTATAGACTACAGCGGAAAAGCCTTGAGGCTTGAATGGCATCAATTACATAGACAGGCTCTTCATCTAACGTGATAGGATTTGGGACAACTTGCATGGGCCCAGAGTGGGGGTTATAAGGCAGTCATGAATATTCTAAAAACTAAAATAGTATGCAGAAAGTCAAGCTGATAGGCAGTTAAGCCAACCTTAATAACTACCTTAAATGGTCCAACACACTTAAATCCAAGATGTTGAAATGTCTGATTTTGGTGTATGTTTCTTGTTAACCATGGCTAAGTCCCCAGGTTGGTATTCAGGTCACTTTTGACGTTTTAAAATGCATATTCCTTAAGATCCTCACAGCACTAACCAAGTGAACTTTCACTTTTGATTAATTTTCTTATGCACTTGAACCCTAATATATGCTGCAACCTCTGGTCTACTAGGACTGGGACCGAGGTTGAAACTGGGATTATAGCCATAGTTAGAAATCAAGAGGGATTGTTATACGATGAGAGCTTCAGATTTTTATTTAAACAAGGTAAGCTGACTAGGTGATGGACAATACCGATATATGTATTGGGATAGGGTGAGGTAAAGTATAGCGAGATTTAGGCACCCCCAGAGTAGACAAGCGACCCCTGTTGCCAGCTGGTACCACCAGGTATAGGGGTTGGGGGCCTTATTCCGAAGGAGTTTCCCCTATTATGGAGCAGGTGTGTAGGAAGGGATTCATATGCAGAAACCAGACTGGGAACCATGATTCAACGAGTTGTTGTTGCTTTGGCCTCATGTATCCATATAGCCAGGCTTGAAAGTGTTCTAGTAGGTGTAGGTGAGATCTGATGATTGTCCCACGGATGGTTGGCATAACTTCCTTGAAGACATCCAGTGCTATGGTGTGGATTGTCCACAGTGCAATGGAGACTATCAGAGAGCGGAGTGTGAGTGGTATTGGGTATTCAAGTTGGAGTGCGAGGAAGTTTCTGGAGATTGATGGCTCCTGGTCATTGTGAGTTCTTAACCGACGCACAACTTCCCGCCATATGGCTCTAGATGGGGTGGCATGCTTTGAGGTGGTGATGAAGGGTGCCGTCCCCTCTACACACTGCGCATGCTGCGTGAAGAGAGTTGGAGCGATCTGCTGTTCTTTGGGTTCTTCTGAGGCAACGAAAGATGTTAGCTCTTACCCTTGGCGGGAGAAGCGGATAATATGTTAGCCTCCATATTGCCTTCTGTGTTGTGAGATCATACGGGATGTCTAAAGCATCCAGGTAGTCGATTCTTGCAATGAATAGGGCCACGTCATGTGTGTCCCTCTGAGGTGGTCGTCTAGTTTCCATATCGTGAAGTGAGCTCTGGTACTTCCCCTTCCCTGACTAGTGCTTTGAGAATGATGGTCCACCCTATGTGCCAAATGGAACGGAGAAGGTGCTTGAAGTGAGGGGGTTCCATGTGGGCCAGCTGCGTTGGGGTGGTTTGCAAGGTATGTGAGCAGGCTGGATGGGTTGTGTGGGTTGTATAGTTTAAGCGCCTGCGCAAAGTTGGCCCTCGCTGCTCTAGACCAGTGTTGTTATAGGGGGTCTGGGGCTAGGACTTCCTCTATCCAGGTGCCCAATATGCGGTTGGTGTGGACCTCAAAGTCTATTATGCCCATGCCTCCGCTGGAGCATGGGCCAAAGAGTGTTTCCACCCGTACAGGTGGCTGGGACCCAGACCACAGCTATCCCTGGATAAGTGCGCGGACTGAGGATATGAATGTGGTGAGAAGGAGATTGCATGGGTGGGGAACCACATCATTGAGAGGATGAGTGAGTTGGCAACTGTTACTCGCCCCATTAGTCCTAGGATCTCTCCTTAAGGGAGGCTACTCAGTTGGTCATCCGCTGTAGTAGGTTTTTTCATTGTTATGTTGGCGTACCCTCCTGTATCCAGCCATACCCCAAGGTGGCGGACAGGGATGGTTGAAGGAGGTGATGAAAAGGGTAGGATGAATGGGTTGTTCCTTCGTGGGGGGCTTCGAGGTTTGGGTGTTGTAGCCCAGTTGTTGGTGTACTTGCCTAGAAGGACTAGTTCCTTTTTCCTTTTGTTGAGCGATGCGTTGCTCACAATGGAATATTCTACCAGGGTGCGTTCCAGCTGTCGGGCATCATTGTTTTAAACTATACCTGTCACGCATTCATCCACAAAGGCTAGTATCTTGACTGTTGGTTGTCCTTGTGCTGTTATGCCCATAAGGCATGAGTCAGCGAAGTGAAGGAGTGGATTAATACTGAAGTTATACAGCTTTTGGCTGAGGGGGTCCCCTTGTTTGAGCCCCCTGTGTGATGTGATCTTGTTGGTTAGGAAGCCAGGGCCGCATTCAGCCATGGATGCGGATTCTGTAAGGAGCATCGCCCAGTTTATGAATCTGGGTGGGAGTTTGAAGGCGCTTAGGCATTACTTCAGGTACGGCCAACTAACGCGATCATATGCCTTCTCCTGGTCTAGGAATACCAGGGCTCCAGTTGCTTTGGACTGGCATATGTTGGCGATGGAGTGTATATTGGTCCAGATTGAACGCCCTGGTATGAACCCAAACTGATTGGGCGACAGGACCTTGGAGGCTAGTGTGTCTAATCTTCTGGCTAAAATTATGTTAGTAGTTTTATATCACTTTTAAAGAGTGCAATTGGGCGCCAGTTGCCAGGTCTAGTTTGTCGCTCTTTTTAAACAGGGTTATATTTTAAGAGTTTTGGCACTAGGTAGGAGGCGTGTCTTCAGTAGGAACTGGTTCATTGATGCCAATAGGTGGGGGTAATTACCTGAAGTACTATTTTTAGAATTAGTATGGTATCACATAAGGCCCTTGGCATTTCCTACGTGGTGCACCGCGGACTGTGTCCCAGAGCTCCTCCTGTGTGACTAGGTTTAGGAAGTTATAGTCCAGCGGTGCACTTTGTATTATAGCAGTGTGCATAAAGTCTTTAATTTTTTGGGGGTCAGTTGGGGTGTCATGGTATAATTTGGTGTAGTAGCGGTGTACTTCCACCTTGACCTCCGCTGGGTCAGTTGCCACGGTGCCATCATCTTTGTGGACCTGTTTGCATGTGGGAAAATTGCTTCAGGAGTGAAATTGGTAGAAGAATTACATCAAGCAGTCTTTGCCTTCTTTTATGAACTTACCTTTTCTTAAAACCTTACTTTTGTGCTGGTGTTTGAAGAAGAGGGCATTTAGAAGGACGGATATTTCTGCCCATTTACGCCCCCAGTTGGGGCTGTAGATGGACTTCAGGGTGTTGAGATAGGTGGTCCAGTTCCGCCAAGGTGCGCCTGATTGTGGCTGTGTTGGCGGTGTACTTACACGAGGCTAGATGGCAAGTTTTATTTATTAGTTTGACTTTTAATCTTCCCAGGTATTAATGGGGTCCAATTCAGATGGAGCTAGGAATTTTGGATTCATGGCCTCATAATTGACCCAGTCTGATAAATCAGACAATCTTATCTTTTCTTGGTGTAACTTCCTCCAGATTGACAATTGTGCAGAAGTTTGGGTTGGCGAAAGCTGCATCAAAATGAGACAGTGGTCATAGGTTGATCCTTTTTGTTGAGAAGTTAGATTGTTTGAGTGGTGGGCTTTTGGGGCAAGGACGAAGTTGATGCGGCTCATTGAGATGATCGTTCCCTTGCATATGTTGGGGCAGGTCATAGGGGGAGAAGTGTTAACCCGGGGGGAGGGTATTGTGTAGGCCGAGAGATGCCTTCATTGCACAGAATTTGATGTTCCCCGGAGGTATCCCCTGGGGTTAGGCCATCAGTCCGTTTTGGGGTTAGCCCAGCAGTTGAAGTCGCTCAGCAGGATGGTATCTGGTGGGAGGGTGAGTTCTATGATGGTTTTGAGGAATTGTGTCCTCTCAGCTGTGGTGCACGATGCATAGAAGCATGCAATTGAGACTGTATCTTCATGGCATGTGATCATTGCTAACAGACGAAGCCATGCAGATACAAAGAGGAGTTAGTGATTTTTAGTTTATTTTTATTGCGGACTACCACCCCACAGTGGGACTTCCATACCAATTAGGATGGTGAGACCCTGGATAACCAGGATCCCTCTTCCCCCTGTAGGCAGTGGGTTTCTTGAATGGCCAAGATATTTACAGATGGTTTTTGCAGGAAGTCCAGCTTATTGGCTTGGGACGATTGAGCCTGTCTCCCACGATGTTTAACATCCCTATTGACACTGAGGTGCCCACAGTTCATCAGATGCATTTGGGAGGGCTACCCCACCCAAACCTAATGCTCCATTTCTTGAGCTTGCTCCATGCCATTGGGCCTGTCCACTCTTGTCATCATCCAATCCCTTAACCTGTGCCGAATTTGTGCAGTTATTGCAGTTTTTAGGGTTTGAGTCGGATTTTCCCACTTGTGACTCATGGTGGCTCAGTGCAGTGTGCAGATTGTTTTCTGTGGTTATGAAGTTCGAATTTGCAGATGTGGGTCCCGCATTTTTGGCAATGATGGAGCTGAATTGTCCATCTAAATTTGCTTGATTTATACCATGTGGTATCCAGTCAAATTGTTGAGAAATTTTACATCTTGGGTAAAATGTTCTGATTGTTTGGACCAGTTGATTTCCTCTATGTCGTCCTGAATTTGGTTGGGGTTGATGGAGGAGGTCGTGAGTGATGTAGCCTTAGCTGCTGCCCGCTTGTGGGCCTTCTGTACCATTTTGTGTACTTTGGGTGATACTGGGTCTATGAGAATGTATTGCCCATCTTCTCCCCAGAGGAAGGCGCGGTTGATGCAACTATTTTGGAGAAGTAATCATCATCTTTGTCCATAACGTTATTTTATAAGTTTGGGGCCAGTATGCCCTATTTCATGGCATGCGTGTACCTTGTGCACCAATGCGCTGCAGTGGTTGCAGATAGGCAGTGCTCTTCCAGTGTGACGCGGAATACATTTAAAACTCCCCCATCTGGGAGGTGAAACACCGCTATGTATGGGATTTTTGTGAGGTCTGCCACCTTGGGGATCAGGTTGATCATGGTGATTGCCTTTCCTGTGCACAGGTTCAGCATCAGGTGAAACTGCTATAGTTTGAATTGTTTAATTTCTCTGTAACTGGCAAGTCCAGCTCAGACTCCTCTTCAATTACCTTGCAGGGAAGGTTGGTAGGGAGTTAGTCAAGGGAGATAAACAAAGTGTTCACTTTGTTCCATCTGATGCATGAGGTGCGCACAATTAGTTTGCCCTTGGGGAGGGAAATTTCAACACAGAATTTTGCGGTGACATCTGCATCTTCTTATGTTTTGAAGCTCATATCAATCCAGCCACAGTGGATGGTATGGGTGGTAATGTACACCACATGGGGTAAAGGGAGGCCTGTGCCTCGCCCACTTTCTCCCACAGATTTGAAGAATCAACCCCTAGGAAAAGTTGGAGACGTGCTTTATCTTTGATTGGGGTTGAGCATACTGGATTTCCATGTACAGATTTTATTTAGTAAAGAACTCCACAAACCCGGATGGTGTCTGAGTTTGTGGTTTCTTGGCGGCATATTTTCCTGGTCTCTATCTAGGGCGTTTCTTGCCCTTCTGTGAACCATTTCCCCCATTTCCTGATATGGCTTTCGCCCAATTTAATTGTGTTTTGTTGAAAATCGCCCATCTCTCCTATATGATTATTAAATCTTGCTGTTTATATTGAGTCATTGTAAATAATGTTATTGTTATAAGAAAAAAGCTATGAGTGCTTCATATTGTTATAAAAAAACTGAGTTAAGGGCCGGTTTAAAGCCCAGTTGTCTTGTTCAGAGTTTATATGAAATTAGAGATACTTCTCTAAACTTCGGTTCAACCTCTCTTTCTGTCCATCTGAATGAGAGTGGAATGTGGTTGAGTATGATATGGGAGAACTTGGGGCAAGGATAGTAATGCTTCCCAAAAGTGGTCCACGATAGAGGGCTCTATCACTTAAAATCTCCTTAGGGGATCCAACGCATGCTGAAGATATAGTCCACAAACAATTGACCAGTCTGAATGGAAACTATGTTGGTGTGTCAAGAAAAATTTGAGCCATATTGGTGAAGCGGCCAATCACCATCAGGACAACATTATAACCTCGTGCAGAGGTTGTTCTAAAATAAAATTAATGACACAGAGGTGTGGAATCTTCTGCTGCTTGAAGGGTTCCAGTAGTCTTTTAACTTTTGTTTGCCTGGGATTGGCGCAAATACAGATCAAGAAGGACTTAGTGTACTTAGCCAAGCAAGAAATTAGGCCTTTCCAGCTATAGTATCTTCCTATGAGTCTCTGTGTGTTGCCCTTTCCTAGGTGATAGGAAAAGGTGGGGCCATAAAACTTCTTGATCACTTTTTCTTTAATGGGACCTGAGCATACCCACCACTTTCCTTGATACATTATGACACCATCTAAAACATGATATCTCTTGTTCAAGTGAAGATTTTTTCCTAGCACAAGCTGCTATAAACTTATTGTACTCAACTGAAGGGGTTGCGATATCCTCATTCTAGAGGAGATGTCTTCTCTTTCAATGATAAGGCCATAGTAAGGATGGCGGGCACTTAGGAGTGGGAGCTTTCAATGAGTTGTTCATGTCTTAGTAGCTGGGTGTTGTGTGCCACCACAAGGAATGGATATGGTGCAAAACCAGGATTATGAGAAAGTAATCTGGAAGAAGTTGTTGCAGCCCTTCACAAAGAATTATTTGAACTCAGAGGGTGAAATATTTTTAGCAAATGGAATTGGCGTGGGGTTAACTTTTGAGGTTCTTGATAGTAGAAAATGCTCTATGGTTTGTCCAAACAATGAAGGGCCATTAGGGTCTATGCAAGTGATATCTCCAGGCTTGCACTACTTTAACTATTGCCAGGAGTTCTTTATCATAGATGGCGTATTTTAGCTTTGCATGGGACATCTTCTGGAAATATAAGCTACAGGTCGTTCTATTTTAATATCTATAGTTTTCAAGAGAGCTTCACCAACAGCAAAGTTTGAGGCGTTTGTTGAAAAAATAAAATGGACGGCTTAGGTCAGCATGCACTAGGAAAGGGCTTAATAAGAAGATGGACTTTACAGCTTGAAAGCAAAAAAGCATTCAGCATTTTAACTCAGGATGTTTTCTAGAATCGGCATAGAGGGGTGCATCTACCCCAAACAAGTGCGGTGTATATCTATAGATGAAAGCTTCATGTTACATGTCAGCTTTTTAACTATGATAGGGAAATAGGTGCAGCTCATTTACGAATGGCAGCTTCCTTGCCTGGGGCAATCATATTCCCCTTTGAAAAGATTATCTTTTTAATGAAGGTAACCTCAGAATTGTAAAGTTTTCTAGCCTTAACTATCAGATTTGTTCATGCAAGATTATTCATTTTTGTTGTGAGGTGCTGGGCATGGGAGACACGGTCTGGCAAGAGGACCAAAATATCATCCATGTACGCTATAGCACATACTCCCATTAGATCCCCAAGTATAGCATCAAGTAATCCTTGAAAGAAAGCTGAGGCATTAACAAAAACAAACAACATGACGTGGGACTGGTAGATGCTTTCTTATGTAAAAAGCTGTCAGCCACTCATGTTCTTTTTGATGCAGATCAGGTATGATTCAAATTAGACAATCAAGCTTGCTAAAGACTCAAGAACTTCAATATAACAGTCAATCTATTGCTTCATGGCAGTTGGTTTGGGTTAAAGACTGTCCACTATTAAGGTTTTAAAATCTACACAAGCCTGAACGTGCCATCTATTTTAACAAAAAAGGGGGTAAGCATTCTGTTAAATTCTTTCTTAATACATGACCCATCTCCAGCATATCTTACACCCTCTCGTTCAAGGCAGTTTTTTACCTTAAGGAAAAGGGGTATATGGGTGAAGTAATATTCATTAGGTCCATGGATAACTTAAACTTAAGATAAAGCTTTGTATGATTTGACAGTCCTTGGTCCTTAGATGCTTAAAAAATTGGCGGAAGACTTAGTACATTTTATTAACTCCAGTGTTGTGATGGTAGCAGTCTTTAAAGGTAAAAGTTGCACAAAGAGGGCCAGTCACCATTTTGTCTTGGAAGGTCCAAAGGGTTTGCCAATCAGAGGGATTGTAAAAGTGGTATTGTCAGAGTCTTTGGCTATTTAACCTTTTCTACCAACTGGGTCTTTTAGCTGAGTTTTCGCCACCACTCAAATCCTAAAATGACGGTATACAATAGGGCTTGAACTGCTAAATATCATTCTGTGTACAAACCATCATCATAAAAAAAAAGTGTCCAAATTCTATATGAAAAAATGTTCTGGGAAGTTCCTCCTTTTCATGCCGTCAAGAAAGATATATTTGTCTAGAAGCTTTACAATCTTTAAGCTGCTTAAAGTTGTGATGCCCCAGTTTCAATAATACTACAATTTCCAAGCTCTTAAGTTTAGAATTTAATTGTATCAAAGAAATGGAAGTATCCAGAAGAAGGTTTTATAGTCGCAAAATAGAGATGGTTGAGACCAGAAGGCCATGCCACCTTGCTATGGTTTCCAAAGGAGTATAAAAAATTTTCAAGATGATATATCTACAAACTTGTCCTTTGAGCTAATTGTAGCTTAAGAATTGGGATGGGTATTTAGCAGCGCGGACAGAGGAGAAAAGTAGTGATGCACCACCCTCAGTGACACCCAAAAGAGTAGCTAATCTGGTCTTTAGGCTCTTAAGTGATAGGTCATACTACATCATACTTAAAGCATAATAACTAATTCTTCAATAGGAGCAGTGAAAGGTTTCTTATGTTTGCTGCACAGCTAAGTTGTGCGTTGCATTAATTGTTGATTTATTAAATAATAACAATCATGAGTCAAACCTACACCATATACAGTATTCCATTTATATCAGTGGATCTTCGACCTGCTGCCCTAGCGTGGGGAAGTGGCGCTACACCTGGTAGCTTTTTCGCCAGCAGGCAAATGCATGCGAACTGGATCATCCAGTCTTCCTAATGCATTGGGTCAATTTGTCCCTCCAAAGGACTTTATTATACACTTAGCGCGAGTCCACCAAACCTGCCCCCACCCACTTGCCCTACCCCAATCCAATTTTTGCTTTTGCTTCCAAGTTGAATATGGGTATCTCTTCCCATATGCTGACAAAGTGATAATTGAGCTAGCAACGTCCACATTTTCACCAACGGGATTTATTGACTTCCGCCCTTATAAGGGCTATTTTGTATCAGTTTTCCCACTGAAGAGGACGTAGCTGCTGCAGCAACTACGCCCTTAATATATAAAAACTCACCTATTACCACAACTCATACACGCCTCCCCAGTGACACCATAATGGTGGTGACCTTTGCAAACCTTCCTTTGCACCTTCCCCCTCAAACACTCTATGAAGAATTGATGATGGGGCTGTCTAAATATGGTACAAACCCCATCCTCCACTTCCTGGTCCTAAGTGGAGCTGAGCGGTTAGCAGCACCACAGGCAATGGCCACCATTACCCCCATCAGCCAACCATAGCCTAGCACATCCCACCACGTGCCCATATCCCATATGCAATAGATCACTTCTTTTTGGCTCATATTGACAATTGCCGCACCGTTTACCCCCTCTGCCATGAGTTGGATCACTCCAAATAGGCCTGTTGATACAAATCAGAAAATGTGGAAACTGCAAAGCCCACATATGAGGTCACACAAACAGCATTTGAGTGGGGATTTTGGCTGCCCCCACCCCCTCCAGCTGAACGCTTAAAAATCAGCAAAACCTTTGCAACCAAAGCCCAAGCCAGCTTAATTTCTCACAATATGCCCAATCAGGAGCAGGTTTGGACCCAAATTCAAATCAAAAAATTTCACGCCCCAAAACTTACCCAACCAAAACCATGTTTCTCCAAATCAATCATGCTCAACCAAAGTCCCTGAGACTTATTGGATGAATTAACTGATTCTGAAGAAATTGTCCCACCTCCCAACTTTCCAATTAATTTGGAACTATATATACCTTCAGATTTCGATGCCTTATTCCTACCTAAGAAATATGTCCCCAAACCCACCGCTACCCCATTCTTGAGTGACCATTAACTTGCTAAGGCCGCAATGGCCTCTCCTGATAGCCACCATCTCCGCAAAGTCGTGGCACTCTCTGTCACTGGATTTAGTGAAGGGCTATATATAATCAATTACTCTGCCAATTCCTTGAGGTTGCAAAAGTGGAAATTGAACGATTAAGGAAAACTTCCACCTCTGCTGTCAAGCAAGTTTTTTCACTGGGAGAATTTCACCCCACACGTATAACCAGAGCCAATATCACTAAATTTTCCCAGCTTCCCAATGCATGCATAAAAGCCAAACACCATGTTGCCAAATTCCTGGAGGCTATGCTCTAGGCCCAAATTGTTACCAAAGAACTTAACAATTTTCTATTTTCCTTGACCCACATCCTGCGGATGCCCCAAACCCTTTACTCTCAGCTTTGATCCGCCTCTTCATTCATGAAGATGAGTTGAAAATCTGCCTGATCCCCTCTCCCCCACCCCTCCACCAAGGTGGGATAAGAAGTTCTCAACTGCTACACCTGGTAGGTTAATTTTCCTTTTTGGTGTCTTGCCACTCATTTAGGGCGTTTTATTTGTTTTTTTTTAGTTGTTATTTTTATATTGGTAATGTCCATCCCCTGGTCAGCTTACCTTAAATAAAATTTAAAAATCTAAAACAATCGTGGGTCAATGATAACAGTTTGAATACTATTGTTCCAGATGAGTTCTTCACAACCAAATATAACTTCTCAGGTCTTTTCCATAGACATGTACTGCAATCTCCCTTCAACCCACTTAAGGGTACTTGAAAATAATCCAGATAATGGAAAACTATCCCTTTAACTTTAATCCCTTGTTCTGGAAACTTCTGGACAACAAGTGAACCAGGTCTTCACTAAAATGCTTAAGCACTTAAGAATCACTTGGACAATGGAAAACTATCCATTCAACTTTAATCCCATGATTTGGCAAAAGACAAATAGAATATAGAAAACTATCTCTTACACTCTAATCACAAGAGCACAACAAAAATTTTATAACTATCTAATGTATTCCAAAGTGAACTATATATAAGCACTGCTAGGGTGGTTAGCCGAGCAGGTAAAAATTCTTCCACGCTAAGTGCAGGTTTTAAGTTCGAAACCTGTACTGGCTAGAAAAATTCTCGGTGTGGTATACTTGTCCCAAGGTCGACCCATCTTGAATAATTTTTATATATAAGCACTACTGTCTTTTATTTTTAGACATAAAGAAATAATAAGGATATAAGTTCATATGATTTATTGTAAGAGAAGTGCTAGTATGTGACAACGCTAGCTAGCTATCTTTATAAATGACTTTCCCCTCAATCATATTTATTTCTACAGCTAAATGATGGTATGATGTAATATATAAAGATTGATACTTTTTGAGATCAGCTAGCGCCCATTATCTTTATAAATGAATATAACCTTAATCAGGCATCTTCTTACAACCAGATGATTTCCATATCATTTAGGATACTTGAGACATAAACCTGCGGACCTCTGTCACATGGTCATTACAAACCAGCTCCAGAACTAGAATTGAAAGTGTCTTATTAAAAGTAAATGTATTTGTCTGATACTATCTTCTTTATTAAATAAATTTAAGGGTCTTTTATAGGGAAATCAGCGCCCAAATAATCTGTTGATACCCAATTTAGAAAGCATTCATCGCCAAAAATTTTGCCCTTGAGAGTTTTCAAAAACCTATTATTGTTAATATGCCTTGTTTGTTGGCGTTGCGCACCATTGCCCCAAACTGAGATAGCAAATAGCAAAGGCGGTCCATAGGGTTCCTGGCCTATAATACACCTCGCGTGGAGGTTTTCCAGATTTTATCCTCCTTTCCCATTCATTCAATTTCCCTTAATTGGTACAGTATCATCCCCAGGTTGGCCCAATTCAAATAAAATAAAAAATCCGCCTAGTTGGATTCCATCGCCAACTAGGTTATGACCCCTCCTTGGTTAAATATCTAAAGAGCATTTCCAACGGTTTTACACAACCCCAGCGGATTATTGTTGCTAAGCTAGAAACTTGTATAGGTAATGGGACCTTTTAACCATTAATATCAGGTTGCGTTGCTTTTTTAGACTAACCCGCAAATTGCTGCCAATAAAAGCTTTGTCAGTGCTTCAGCAACTGCAATAAAACCTTAATGACTGGTGACAAACCCCAATTAATTTTTCACTTTTTCTATTTTATAAGAAAGTAAACTAAAAATGAACCAATTATAAACTTTTTTGGGGATCCCCCCTGATAGAACATTATTAATCTGATGTAAGTAAATCCTGTGAGTTAGTTAACATTACATAAGGACATAAAATAACAACAGTTACTCTAGTTAATGATAACTACCACATCTGCTATGGGTTTTCTTATAATAATTCACCCTTTTGGATAACGCAGCTGATACTTAGAATCTGTTAAACTAGATGCTGTGGACATTATAAAATCCAAACACTTGTAATATGTGAATCATGAGAAGTGATTGTGTACAGTTGAAAAAGTTTTGGGTCAGCATCTGAAGCTGCTACTATGGAAGAGCCCATATTAACTGGAGAGATATTTAGCTAAAAAGACGTGAATGATTTGGGTCATGGTGTGGTACTTACTAACCCCTTTTACTTATGACAGCAAAAGTAAGGGTTATTCTGAGGATCATGACAATGTAGAGTCATCATAGAGTGAGCCATAGACTAATTGGAAAGACACATCACTTACCACCAGTAGCCTCTTTGCTGGGTCCAGATCTTTGTTCATAATTATGATGCAAAGTCTATTGCAGTGAGAGAGTTGGAAGTGGATGTCGTGACTATGATATGACTTGATGATAAGCCCTAAATCATTATAATGGAACGGGTAGGATACGCCGAGTTAATACAAGTAATAATTGTTTGAGCGCCTTAAGATGAGGCTATATTGGGTTATTGGAATTGCCTCACATTAGGCAATCGTGAAATTAACAAATTGAAGAATTGATGGAGCCATGAGATATGGCAGACTAAATTACTAAGCCATAGAAGCCGTAGCATCCAAAGTCGCTACAATATAAGTGAGATGAGATTATCAGAAAGGGAGTTTTTAAGTAAGTTGAGAGTGAGCGGAATAAGAAGAACCCGCGGTATTAAGTATATTTAATAAAAAAGTTTGAGAGCAAATGCTCCAAGTTTAATTTGAAATATGTTTGATCTGTCATTTTGAGGGCAATGATCATCATACGGTTGGTCCTGATTGCTCAGTGGGTGAAACCCTGTTCAAAAACTGTCAGCTTATCTATTGAATACTGCCGATTTTATAATAGTAGTGCTCACTACAGGGGGCCCATTGATCAATATATATGATAAAATCTCAGTCACCAGCTATTTCGCATCAATGTTGCGTTGATAAAGAGTTTACTCATCACTATGGGTCAGTTGCCTATGTGGAACTGAAACTGACATTGCACACTGTGCTGAAAAAACAAAATGAGCTGCTCCAGGAGGTTTGCTGTAACAAGCTGCCCCCATTCAATCAAAGAAGGGAATATTTTGGGTTCTTTAAGCGATTTGAAATTGCAACTGAAGGTGTCTCGGATTAATGGAAAATAAAACTGCTGATTTATACCTTGGATGTCAGAAGTGCTGATCAAGTCGTCTGTTACCTTTCCAGCAGTTCTATTACATACCAAGAAGTCAAAGAGATGATCCTGTGGTTGTTCAGTTGATCTGCAAAAATGCCCCAGAAGAAGGTCGAATTTTTGACCACTAAGTTTCAACGGAATGAGACCTCAATCACGTTTGCTGAGCGATTTACGGTGGAAGCTCATGTGCTAATTGGGGCTGGAAATTTATTCAAATCAGACATATGTATTGCAATGACTTCTGCTGTAAAGCTATACTGTGAGTTACATAACGTGATGTCTTCACTGTTGGATGAAGATGTACCTTTACTTAAAATTGTTCAGTTTTTGCACCGTATATCTGCCAACTTCCCTCCACCTAATACTGAGCGAAATCATCCTGCTTTAACTGCCAAATCATCTTACTTGGGAAGCTCTGCTAATCCAGCTCACATTCCACAAAGCTACCCATAGCAGTTTAACGTCCACCCCATACCTGCTTATGGTCACCGGCCCAATTATTGCCCTACCTCTGGTTCCATTTATCACGTCCAGCCCAACTCTCAACATGGTTTGTTTTGCATTAATCAGGGGGCCCTATAGGGTCAGCTGTTTCAAATGCAGTTGACAAGGACACATGGCCCGGTGGTGCCCTAATGAACAGTTCTCTGGCATACAGTCAGAACTGTACTGCCAGGGAAAATTCAGAGTGGAGTAGAGATGGGACTCTCTATCTCCGCTATATAAAACCCAAACGTCCCACCTGAACCCACTATAGAATGTTCAGTGGAAGCTCCCTTGGCTGATGCATCAGTATTATATCAGCAGCCAGTTGGAGGGGTGAATATTTTGACACAAATGCAGTCTGCGGCTATTGTGGAAGAGGGATCCCAGTTGTAAGTTGAGCCGTATGCTTGACAGATGTTTAACCAAGTTTCACCTGAAAAGTTAGACCCCTCCTCTGATGCAACTTTCTTACAAGTGGTAAGCATCGCTCTTCCACTCAACACTATTATCAAACAATACCCCAGTATTGGTGAGGGGATTATGGGCTTTTTTGGAAACAGAGATGCCATAAGTGTACATGTTATAAACAGTCAAAATGCATCTTACTCCGAATGAGATTACTGTGACTTGGTTGTAGCTAAAACCTGAGTCCGGCCATCATAGATACAGGTGCCCCCATCAGTATATAGTCTCCACAAAGTTGGTGGCCAGGTTGTCATTAAAACCGGACGTGGACCATCAGGTGGTATTTGGAACTGCTGGAGCGGATAACACAATATTTGAGGGAGCATACAGTGCACTTCCATTGCAGTTTGTTTCTATTATTGTGGTAGCCCCAGCTATAGTGTTACCAAATAACAATTATGATCTGCTGATTAACTGCCTTCTTGCGACACTATGGAGCTGTTATTGATATGATGGATGAGACTTCTGAAATATTAGGTCAGCGAATATCAACTCACTTCACCTCTAGCGGAGTACCAAATGTCTGGTGCATATGGGGAATATCAATCTACTTGTAGCCATGGAGTAATCCCAGTACGCTATTATTGGTTAAGGCAAAACCCAGGCCCTTCCTAAACAGATATATGAATATTAAGGGTTGCCACTCAGAGCAGCCGGATCTATATCTATTCCATATGGTCATCAAGCTATATTGAACACTGAGTTGGTGGTTGATATTCCAGATGGACTCTATGGGGAGTTTATTGGGCCGTATCAGCAATCATAGTTTGAGCCCCATGTGGCCTCAGGAATTATGTTACCAGGGCAAGGGGAGATCAAAGTTTTACTTGAAAATCTACAAATGGTAACACTGCAAATCTGCCGCCACCAAATAGTGGCATACTTACACTTAATCACCATTCAGGAGGTTCTATTGGTTCATAAATTTGGGTTGCTGGAGGAATTTGGTATGCCTTTCAACCCACCACTCTATGTAATGACTGTTGTATCCTGCGATGAGTTAATGGGGCTATCGGAACCACAGAAGGATAGGGCAATCGCTTTATTTCAAAAATCTAAAGGGATTTTTGCTGTCAATGACCATGATCTAGTATGTGCGCTGGGGGTGGTTCATTGGCTGGACATTGGCGATCATCCTCCATCAGGTCAAGGCCAATCTTCCAATCACGGGAGGAAGAAGAAGTAGTAACAAAGGAAATTGACAAACTATTAGCACAAGGGATGCTTGAACCATCCAAGAGTCCATGGGCTTCACCCATTCTGATTGTTAAAAAGAAGGACGGCACCAACCGTGTAGTAATAGACTACCAAAAGCTCAACAGCATCACCAAAAAGGATTCTATCCTTTACCACAGATTGATGATGCTTTAGAGTGACTAGGAGGAGCTCAGTTCTTATCAGCTATGGACCTGATCTTAGGCTACTAGAAAATTGAGTTGCCATTGGCGGATAAGGAAAAGTGCGCTGTAATCACTTCCAAAGGTCTTTTTCAACCAACTCAGATGCCACAAGGGCTGTGTAACGCCCCAGCTACATTTCAACAAGCAATGGATACTACTCTGGGGGACCTAAAATTGTTGTGTGTCTTTGTATACCTTGACAACATTAATGTTTTCTCCCAAACCTTCTCTGAACACCTCGATCATCTAGAAGCTGTATTCAGTTGGCTCGCTGAGTCCAACATAAAGATCAAACCATGGAAATGCCATTTATTTAAGGACCAGATGGAGTACCTGGGGTTTGTTATTGATGACACAGGGATGAGACCTCAACCAGTCAAAGTGGAAGCTATTTTAAAAATGACTCCACCCAACAGCAAGTGGGATATACAAGTCTTTTTGGGGATGGTCAGATATTACCAGCACTTCATCCCAAACCTGCTGTATTGGGGGCCCAATATTCAAGTTATAAAGGAAAGACACCATTTTCAAGTGGACAGAATGGCAGCAACGCGCTTTTGATATGATTTTAATGGCATTGATAAGTGCGCCAGTGTTACGCTATCCTAAATTTGAAAAAGAGTTCATCATTCAGACGGATGCATCCCTTTCCGCCGTGGGGGCAGCCCTATCCCAAAAAGATGTGGAAGGGGAGGAGCACCCCGTCACATATTGCAGTCATAGCTTAAACAGCCATGAGCACAATTATACTGTGACTGAGTGGGAGTGCTTAGCGGTGACTATGCTTATAAGCAATTCTGGGTGTATTTGCATGGAATGAAATCCAAAGTTGTAATGGATCATGACTCACTACGCTGGTTACTAAATCTGAAAGAACTTGAAGGGCGCCTGGCCTGATGGGCTCTTAAATTTCAGGCGTACAATTTCGAGGTTTTTCATCAACCCGGAGCAAAACACCAAAGTGCTGATTGTTTATCAAGATTGCCAACAATTGCCATCTAGTACTAAAAAAAAAGATTGCCAACAATTGCAGTTACAGCAGATTTAAGTGACATAATGTTTGACAAAATGATCTATGGGAAGTATGACAATGAACCTCCCAAAGTAATCAAAGTGCTAAATGAAATGAGAGCAAATATCTTCCAACAGAATGGGGAACTGTACAAGCAGATTGGCGAATCTACGGTGAATTTTCCGCGACCCTCAGCCCAGCCAGAAATTATTATGAGTGCCCACAATGCAGTCGGACATGGTAGGTGCATAAGACAATGGAGTTGTTGTGCCCTCAGCACTACTGGGAAATTATGAACTTCGATAAGCTCATAACCATTTCCTGTTGCCATCAGTGCCAAGTGGAGAAGCCATCCTCTGTAAGACTTCATATCAGGTAGTGAAACCACACTTTGCTTGGCATACTGTTTCCCTGGATGTCGTTGGTCCCTTGCTAACAGGAGCTAACTGGTGTAAGTACAATCCTGTGGCTATTAACCACTTGACTCAGTGGGTCAAAGCAAGAGCAATATGAGATTTAGGGGCAGTTACAGTGGCCAAGTTCGTGATGGAGTGTCTTATTCAGCGACATGGATGCCCTCAGTTTATTCTCACTGACAACGGAACTAACTTCACCTCACACATCCTCCCCAAACTAAATGAGCTTATGGATATCCATGGGGTTCTAACAACCCCTACCACCCTGAGTCTAATAGAATGGGTGATTGAGTGAATGGGACTCTGGTGAATATCCTGCAAAAATTAGTAATGGATTGACCATCTGATTGGACTTCCCTTCTTTCCACTGCCATGTTCGCCTATAACATCAGTTACCATTCCTCCACAGGGAAGAGTCCCTTCCAACTACTATACGGCAAACACCCAGCTCTTCCAGCGTTACTTTATTCGTGTGTGGAAGACACTGGCAGAGTGGAACCCAACCGCTAAATGATGAATCTTGCAAACATTCTAATCAAATTGCAGAACGAAGCATATTCCTTCAGCTTAGCCAAGAAGATCAGGAATCAGGATGCTGACCAGGTATGTCATAGTAGGTTGGCGCATTTCAAGGAAGGTGATATGGTTCTCTTCCATAACCAAAATGGGTTTGGCTGGAAACACAAGTTGGCCAGTATATGGATTAGGCCATTTAAAGTCATTGAAAAGACAGGTGTGGACGCATATAATCAAGGACCTCACTAGTGGTCAGATCATCAACTGAGTGCATGTGAAGTTCCTCCAAGCGTATAAGCAATAGGAGCCTTATCATCCAGTCAGAGGGGGGGTAATGTCGTGACTCTGATATGATTGGATGATAAGCCCTAAGTCATTATAGAAGAATGGGTAGGATCTGCCAAGTTAATACAAGTAATAATCATTCAAGCGCATTGAGATGAGGCGATATTGGGCTATTGGGAAATCACCTCAATTTAGGCAATTATGAAATTAACAAATGAAGAATTGATGGAGCCAATGAGATATGGCGAATAAAATTACTAAGCTATAGAAGCCATTAAATCCAAAGTCGCTACAATATAAGCGAGATGAGATGATCAGGAAGGGGGTTGTTAAGTAATTTGAGAGTGAGCAGAATAAGAAAAATCCACGGTACTAAGTATATTTAATAAAAAAGGTTGTGAGAGCAAGTGCTCCATGTTTATTTTGATATATGTTTATTCTGTCATTCTGAGGACAACAATCATCATATTGTTGGTCCTGATTGCTCAGTGGGTCAAACCTGTGCAAAATCTGTCGGCGTATCTATTGAATACCGCAAATTTTATAACAGTGGAAAAATCCTGAAATTTGTGCATGTCAAAAAACTCAATGTAAGGAGCTTCTAATGGGGAACTGGAAGACGCATTTCTGAAAAATTGAAATCCTCACCAGGCTGGGATCTAGAGAAAGATTTTGTTTGTTTAAAAAAAAGAAGGATAAACAAGTGGCTGAGAGAGTCTTGGGAGGATCAGCCATATTGACAGAGAGGACCAGTGGTATCTAAGAATTTTTAGCAGAGCTGTCTTAAAGGAATCAAGTGAGTCAATCTTGGAAGCCTGGTCCTGAAAATTTAAGGTAGAGTTTAAGAGGAGTCTGTCCTTGAAAAAAGAAGATAAACGAGCATCAATCTTTGTGTGAAGGGGTCGGACGTTCTTGGGGCTGAACAATGGCCTCACTGCAATAGTAAACTGAAGCAAGGCTTTTTTGGCTACTGCCACTTGGAGAAGCCATTGTGGGGCCTTTTATAGTAAGAATATGTAAGGCAGTGAAGAATAGGGTGATCTGGTGTGTCTTCACACCATTCTCAAAGGATGTCCTTAAATATAACAGGGCGCAATACACTTCTTGTCTAGGGATAATCCTGGGATTAGAGAGGTTGAGGGAACTTGTCCACCAGAAACTGCACGAAAGTCATTCTCTTTAAGTGACAGAAGCTATCCAATGCTGTCAAGGCTCATTAGAACAATGAGGGCACCCACTGACAAGGATTTTGCCAACAATCATAAAAGTAATAATGCTTAAATCAAGGGTGTAGTCAACAACAACTTGTTCAACACTTTCAAGCCAACAAGATAGGAAGTTCCCAATTGGTATAGTCTTTCATAGTGTAATGTCATGGAAACTAGGCCGCAGGAGATCTTTGCCGCAAAGTCCCATGGCACAAAGATGGTAAATGCTAATGCATTTAAAGTTAAAAAGAGATAACGTCCAATGTAATTTTTGATATTTACCCATTATAGTTTACTACATAAAATCATATAAATTAAATTTAATAAGAGGAGTATAATTAGCTCACAAAATTTAATTAGTTTTTAAGAACTTTCTAAAAGCTGATGACTTATTAATGAGTTAGTAAAGGCGGCAGAAACAGTAAAGGGATTGGATTGTCACTGTTTTTACAATAGCAGGGGAGCTCCAAAACATGGTGTATAGCATTCTGATAGGCTCAGAAATTATGGGTTGTTTTAAATTATCACAAAATATGAAATAACAAAATAGTATATTATGCAAAACTTTTAAATCTTACTATGGAAGCATACTAAAAAAGTAAAGATTAAAGTTATTAAAATTTGTATCCTGGTTTGGAATTGGATGTGTGGATCATGTTAGAAATCTAGGTGCAATGATATGACTTTGCTTTTGGCTTGGGTGCGCCAAGACTCACAGGGGCATCCAAGGTCCACTAGGCACTGATAATTTAGTGAACTTTGGGTTGAACCGTTGGAAGGGGTTTTGTACATACTCCAACACAGTGAAGTTATGCTAATAAGCCGTTTAAAAATAGAAATCACCAATTTAAACCTTTGACAAATAGTATCATTTGAAGCTATATAGAAATAAAGAAGGAAAGATTAAACCCAGCACCCTACGAAATGCAGGGTGCTGGGTTATATAGAGGAAAGGAGGGGAATAGGTATTAAGCTGAATAGTGACAGGGATAACAATTTTGACTTTGTATTCAGTAATTAATGGATTTGACCCTCAATTTTGCCTTGATAGTATCACCTACAGTTACAAGCTATACGCAGGACGATTTATCAACTTCTGAATGTCCAAATTCGCATTTTTGATTTTGGAATGAGAGGTTGGGTTCAAACCCCATTCTCAGCTCTTTCTTTTAACTTTTTGTTCACTTTTGTCTTCTAAATAAGTTTTATCCTTTCAGATTCGCTTCTGGTTGAACTACCATTTGGGGACAGGGTATGGGGACTGTGGTGTGAGGATTCTGATTTCTCTTAAAGTCTTTACAAAGTTTCTTTTTTTAAATAAAACCTTGCATATTTTTACACTAGGATGGGTTTGGGTTAGTGGAGTGTGGGAGAGGTCTGTGCCAAACAGAGAGGGGCAGCAGCCAACCATCTCTCATCCAAGGTATGATTCAGGTCAGAGATTTGTGTGAGAGGCAGAGCCCTAGGGTTTGAATCTTTTTTGGTTCTAAAGGGGTGCATGCACTATCCATCTTAATATCAGGAGCCAAGACCCCTACATTACCCTTCCCTAACAGGACAGGGTCCACCCCCTTCAAGTGCTATTGTAAGGACATAATTTTTGTGAAAAGTAAGGTGATTGATGGCAGCTAAAGTGAATGACATGGATAAGCAGGTGCAAGAGTATTCGGATTTCTCATATAAATTCCTCTAGTAACTCCTGGTAGGTGGTACAGTTCTTGGATGGGGCAGCTGTTTTCATATGCTGGATAATTTTCCATGATACCAGGTAGTGAACTTGGCGTTTAACTAGCCTTGCATCCAAAATCTTTTTACCTCAAGATCAGGGGCTTCATCCTCCATGATGGGCTAAACCTCCACTAATTTCTTTCTTTTAAAAGAAGATAGTGAGGAAGCATGAAACTAGGTATAGATTTTCAATGAGGTGGTAAACCAAGTGTAAAGCACTATTGTTTAGGATAACTACAATAGGTGTTGGTCTTTCCATTTGTAAGCTAATTTCATACATGGTACCTTAAGGTTCAGATCCTTAGTGTCTACCATTACCAAATCCCCTTCTTGATAGTTGGATGCCTCACATCGCTTCTTATCTATAAATCGCTTGGCGTCATTGGTTGATTTAGTCAGTTGGTTATGGACTTGTAGGTGGACCTTTTTGATGTGTGTGATGAAGGTAACTGCTGCTGGGATATTACTCCGCGTCTGAGGTCCAATGGTGAAATCAGGGTTGTATCTCAGATTGGCTTACCTAGGGGACAATCCTGTTGACGAATGGGTGGAGTAGTTTTATAATAACTGACCCAAAGGAAGGTCCGCTGCCCATGTGTCTTTAGAAAAGGTTGCTTTGCATCAGAGATACTGCTTGAGGCTGGGTAGTACGCTCCGTTAAACCGGCAGATTGGAGGTGATAGGATGAGGATCTTCAAAGATTAATATTTACATGTTGCATAAGGCCTTCAAAAGCCATGACGTAAATGAGGTCCCCTGTCATTGATTATTTCTTGTGGAATCCCAAAGAAGGCAAAACATGTGGTACAAGCAACTGTTACATGTCCTCATATGTAATGGTTGTCAAACAAGGGATAAAGATAGCGTATTTTTTAAAGAGATGTACCACCACTATAATTGTGTCATAAACATGGGAGTTGGGCAGCTTATTGATAAAGTCTGCTGATAGTGACGTCCATGGTCCTGCTACTTGTTGAAAAAGTAGAGGTGGCCATTCCGCCCTGTTCTATATTACTTGGCCTAGCGCAAATCAAGCATTGCTCAATCTAGTTGAGGACCTCCTTTGTCAGCTCATATTTATCATACCATCACTTGATTAGATTGGTACATTCTTGCGGCTGGATGCCCTTGGTTGGGGATCATGATGTTTTCTTATGATGAGGGAACGAATCTTAGAGGAAACCCATACCATGTCATGAAAATATATTCCCTATCTTTTGGGAATACCACCCAGAAGGGGCTTCATCAGCGTCAACCTTCGCCAGGAGGTCTCGTCCTTCAGGAGCAGTGGGCTGGGATTCCATAACAGCATCCTGGAGAGAACCCTCATTGAAAAGAGATCCCTGGACTGATTCAGACGAAGTAATTTCAGTCTCTGACTCAGATGGAGTAGCTGGAACAATAGTGTTCAGGTAAGGATCATCATTGAAAGGGGCTTTCAGCTCGAAAGGAGTATCAGGGGTACAGGGAAATGTGGACTTATGGTATTTGGCTTTGATTTGGGTTTATCTTGAGTTGGGGTTTGTGTTTGGCTTTAGAGGTTGGGGTGGGGTATGTAACCACAGCAATGGATGGAGGTGGCGGTTCAATGACTTGTTCAGGGGGAATCACTGTAATTTATTCTGAGTCCAAATCTACTGGGGGACCCATTAGGGTGCGCAGCTCAAAATATTGGCTAAAATATGGGAGGCCCCTTTGACAAACTCATACTTGAAATCAGAACCTAAAAGGTCACAATTAGATTTGGCCTGCCTATGATCCAGTTTCTATAGTTACCAATAATAAGTGAGCGACTTGTGGTCTGTGCGCACAATCACTGTGTGCCTGGCCCCCTGGAGCAGGTTTCGCCAATGCATCAGTGACCAAGAAACTGCAGCCAACTCTTTGTCATAAATGGCCCAGGATCGCTCTTTGGCTCTAAACTTCCCTGAGAAGTAAGCCACAGGGTGTTCACATCCTTCATGTTCCTGAAGAAGGAAATTCCCCACTGCAGTACCAGAGGCATCACTTGATGCAATAAATGGTTTTTTTATCAGCATGGAAAAGAGTGATGGTGGTGGTGAAAGCCTCCTTTATTACCTCAAATGCCTGCTGGCATTCTGGAGTCCAAATAAATACGGTTTTCCTTTCTGTGAGGGGATGAAGAGGTGAGGCCAGCTCTGTAATGGCTGGTGAGAAATTCTTAAGTAATGTAACTAAACTGAGGAAGAACTGCATTTGTTTCTGGGTCACAGGGTTAGGCGAGGAGCGAATGGCGTACAGTTTGGGAGGCACGATGGCATGACCATCTTTTAAGATCAGATTCCTCAGAAATTAAACTTCGTCCTAATAGAACTCGCATTTGCAAGGCTAAGCCAATAGACCAGCTTTCTGGAGGGCTTGTGCTACTGCTACCAAATCTTCGCTGTGTTTTTCAGCATTGGGTGAGTGAATAAAGTTGTCATTTATTCAATCAATTGCATAGGAGAATCTGATAATCCCCCAAGGCGTCATCTATTTTGGTTCTGGAAAAATGCTGGTGCATTCTTTAGACCATAGGGCATAACTTTAACCATAAATGCCTGATGGTTGTCAGGATAGGGTAGCTGAGGGCTGTAATTCCTCTGAAGCGTACCAGAATGGATGGGTAATTTGTCCGCTGAGGTGAGATTTTCAGGGAGAGACGAGTGAATCTAATAACAGGATCCAGTAAAGTAAATAAGTTTTCAATCAGTTTTGAGGGATTCTTGTAAGAAACTGGTAATTCGTTAAGTTAACGTCCAAAGAAGATCTATTTAAAAAGCTCAAAAAGTCAAAAAAGTAATTCAAACTTGAAGGAAAATCGTGTCTTTATTAAACTAAAATGAGTTATATTTATAGGTTGCAACTCCACCCTATTTCTTTCAGGGTAGCGATGACCTTTACTGGCAAGATCTTCTGCACCCTGAACTTGGTCAGGTGAGGGATTGACACCAGACTTTTATTTGACAACTTCAATATGCCGCGAGGGTAATGCTCTAATAAGGTTGATTGATTTTTAATTGGAGTTTTAGAGATAGGAAAATTTGGATCAGTTAAAGATGTACAAATTTAAGCAATTAGTTGCAGGTCAAATCCCAACAACGCCCCCCTCAAGATCTCGCTAAGGGATGATATCTGCACAGATAAACGGCTATACACATGATTGATGACAGTGCCAGTTCCAGTAGCAGCAATAGAGTACTTGGCCCCTTTGGTATAGCACCCAATAAGGTCCAGACCAAGAAATGGCAAGTTTATGATTTCTAACCCTAGGGCGATGATAGTATAATAAGACAAGATCTCCTAGAAATATTTGGGAAAACAGGTCGTCACAAATTATCTTGATCTCCTTCTCTAAATTTAATATTTTCTACAGATATAGTAGCCTTTGACTGGATGATTATGATTTCATAAGTTAAAGGTTGTAGGGTAAGCTCTACATTGTTTGAATTTAGACGATTCAAGGATAGGGTGGAGGCTTAAAGGCGACAGTGGCTCTTAACAAAATGCTTGGAAAGGAGACATCTTTATTATTTTATGGTAACTAACTTATAATTCTAATAAGGCGCTAGGGAGAAAATTATGTTCCAATACTTGGATCAATGCAGCTAACTTTTTGTAGAATAAAAATTATAGTGCTATTAGCACATTCACCCTTTACACAAGTGGCTGGATGATAGGGCGTCGTGAAAAGGTGCTTTATGACTATAAGAGAAGTCAATTCTTGAACTATTAAAAAGATAGTATTCATGCCATTAACTGACAAGGGTACTTGTGGGTACCATGTCTGGAGAATACATTTCAGTAAAAAAAAGAGCTGTAGCACTCACAGTGGCATTAAGCACAGAATTGGCCTATACCCACTTGGTTATGTGGTCAATGAAAAAAATAATATAGCGATAACCGTAGACAGCTACAGGCAACAGTCCTACTATATTAATACTAATGGTATCAATAGTGGTCCCAGGAGCTACACGCTTAAATAAAGTGCAGACTAATTTTTTAAGAGCGGCATGTTAAGCAAGTTTCTAAAACGTTATGAATGGACTTGGCATATTCTCCCAGTAGCATTTGGTTTTTAACCACTCAAGGGTTTTTTAGTAGCCCCATACCCATGGGTTTTAGGGAGTTCTATTATAGTTTCTGTGTGAAGTGAAGGTCAACGATAAGTAGGAAGAATGTGACAACCTGTTTGACTAAAGTCCCATAGCAACTTTAGTGTTTGCAACCATCTTCTTCAGCTAGGCTTGAACATCCAGTGATTTTTGATTCCATAAGCTAGGGTGAGGGACAAGTATCTAAAGCGAATCCTCTGGGATAGTTATATGTAAGATAGGGAGGAGGGACAGTCCATCCGCATTTTGATGGAGGACTCCTTCTCAGTGAACTATAAAAATCATAATTTTGTAGCCTTAAAGACCAGCTAGATCTTCTCTCATCAGGATCCTTCATTTGACAAAGCCAACGAAGAAAAGCGTGACTGGTAACAATTGCAAAATGTTTACCATACAGATAGTGACAGAAGTTTTTATAGCGAGTAAACTGCAAGGCATTTACGTTCAAATTCAGATTAATTTCGTTCAGCAATTGGGCAACGTCTTGCTAAAATAAGCGAAAGGATGATCAACTTGGTCAGCATCTAAGTGAGATAGCATGGCGCCCACAGCGGTGTTACTGGCGTTGGTAAAAAGAACAAAAAGTTGATCAAAGTTAGGATGTATTAAAACGGGGAAGATAATAAGGCAGTGCGCAAGGATTCAAAAGACTATTGATGTTCAGGACCCCATAAGAAAGGCACATTTTTATGCAGGAGCTTGACTAAAGGTTCAACAATGTCAGCAAAGTGGGATATAAACTGGCAAAAATAGTCCACCATTTTAAAAAAGGCAAGGATATCGCGTAAATTTAAGGAGAGGACATGCATTCAATGGCGGATAGTTTGTCTGGAATGGGGAGGATACCTTGCCACGTTACCTTGTGCCCTAAAAATTCCATCTCTTGTTCAAAGAAAATACTTTTAGAAGGTTTTACTTTCAAAGAAGCTTCACACAGCTGTCGAAATACCTGATAAAGATGATCAAGATGTGCTGTAAAAGTTCTAGAAAAAATAGTGACATATTTAAGGTAAACTATTATGCCCATGAGCTTAAGGTCCCTAAACAACTGGTCCAAAGCCCACTAGAATGTAGCAGGGGTGTTATTTAATTATGCGGCATCTGTTTGGGCTCAAAAACCTTCATCAGAAACAAGAGCGCACTTAGAGTGATCCTCAGAAGAGAGGCAAATTTTCCAGTAGCCTCTGGCCATGTCCATTGCGGAAAACTACTGAGAGCCATCCAAGGATTTCATAGAGTCATTGATGTGGGGTAAAGGGTAATTTTCCTTATGAGTAATAACATTAAGTCATTTGTAATCCATAACGTCGCAAGGCTCCTATCTTTTATTAATCAATAGGAGATGATAGGACCAGGGGCTACACAAGAGTTTGAGGAGGCCAGCATTGTCTAATTTGTTTTAATTCAAGTGATACTTAAGCTTCCTCAGTTTTTTTATAAGGACTTGAGTGGAAGGGGGAAGAGACCACAGTATTGACTTGGTGTTGTACACCCTTCAAATGACCATATTTGTGGGTGCCAGAGGAGAAAATATCAGAATATTTTTCAATTTGAGCTTTGGAAGCAGCTTTTGTTCAGCAGAAAAACCAGACCTGATTTTCACAGGCACCACAGCAACAACAGGTGGTTTCTCTAATCCAAAGTTGGGGTGGGTCCCAACACCTTGGACCTCCATTGCCGGGTCATAAAGTAGAAGTTGAGCGTAAACAGGATGATTTGGGCCAATTAATCTAAGGGACCAAGTAAGCTTAGCCAAAAGGACAGTGATAGTGCCTTTATAGGCTGATTCTATTTTCCCTGGATAAGGTGAACCTCAAATCTGGAAGGGTTAGATATGCCAGAAATTTTGAGCAAGTTATCAGGAGGGGGATTACCTGAATTACGGTGTCCACTGAGCCTGAGACGGCTTGGTGATGAATTAGGGGAATATAAAGGCATCACTCCTTGGCATCAGCTAAAGAAGGGGAAACTTAGCTTAAAGCTCAAAAACTCGATTTTCTAAATGATCAACAGAGGAAGTGGATTCAAGCAGGAAGATTATCAGTTTCCGTTTCCCTTTTTTCTTAGAAGAAGCATTTAAAATCTAGTGAACTCGGTATCCAAGTATAGAAATAAATTTACCTCTAAAATTAAAAATAGCTGCATGCTCCATAACAGAATTTAGTGCCTAATAAGAGGTCCTAGCTATTATTTACCAATGCTACAGCGTATGTAGGAAAGCTGTAGGTATCTTAGTTTCAGGTGTAAGTTAAAGTAGGCGCTTATAGCGCAGTTGTTTGTGGTATCAGCCGTTCCATACTATAAAGTGTGGTTAAGGTCGGACTAAATTTTAATTTTCCTTATCAGTCATGAAGAGATATTACAATAGGGGAGTCAAAGTTGACAATAGAAAGCACCTTCAACTTGTGGACTAAAGCTTTAATGCAGGTTACAGTTGCTCCTCACTGAGCTGGGATATAATATATAGCTATAGGAGCTGACTTAGTAATAATATAAGAGGAAATATCACTAGGTTTATTGTCAACTAAAAATAATAAAATTTTCCCCTTCAGGAGTACCAGAACTAGTTAGGTCAACAGAACCTTTATAAATGGATCAGTCATGAGGTAAAGTGGAGTCGTCCATATAGGGAGCCTCTTTCCCTATGCTGGCCCCTTTTTGCTTTCTCATCAGCCATTTTTGTTCAATAATGTTGAATAGAATGGTTGCGACATCCAAAATAGGTGAATTTAGGTCTAGCGCAATTTTTGCATGACTTGTTGACATTAAAAACATGAATTTGAAGACAGAAAACCAAGGTGGAAGTGGGAGCAGCATATATCATGGAGGCAGGAATTTCGTGGAGTGCCTCCTTGATATTTAGAATAAGAAGTAAAGCTTCGTTTTAACAGGATCATGTGAATATTGAGTTGCAAATTAAATTTAAAAGTGGACAAGTCAGCAACGATTGCAACAAGCATAACTCAGTTGTTAATCACCAAAGTATAAGCATAATAGGAGAATCAAGAAGCAAACTCAAAAGGAATATCTCCACATGTTAGCTTTATAACCATAACGCTTTCTTCTTGTTGGCCAAGGTAAGACTACTGTCATTTTCCTTTAATAACCGCGGTTTTAACTTCAGCCCAAGTATTGCACTGCATCAGATGGGGTACCATTATTCCTTAAACGGATCTACTAAGTCTAGAGGCTAAGTATTTAGCTTTTTGACTGTTATGAGTTTTTCCACTGCACTTTCATAAATACAGAGAAAAGAGGCAATATTACCCTCTCTGGGGCGATTTTATCTTCAAAAAAAGGATTAAAAGTAGTCCCCCAGGGAGCCAAAATAACGTTAACAGCCTCGGTCTAGTACTTTAAATTCTATAATTCAAACTGAGAGGGAGGTACAAAACATCTGTTTTGGTCACCTTGTTTTCCAAATCTGTTCAAGTCATCTTGAAGAGCTCCAATTTGGTATAGTGAATGGTAGAAGCTTTTTGTAGTAATTAACTTTATAATATTTTTAATATTGTCATGGTGGCTTCAAATTAAGAACTGAGCTCATGGTTATCTTGCCCCAATCTGTTATTTTATTATTTTAAAGTTTTAGTTCTGTGGTAAGATAATCGTAAAGTTGGTAAGCAGAGCCAACCCTTCTTTAATAGTATCAATGGTAAGGTTTGGTTTATTAGGTTCTCCAGTGCAGTGTAACCAGCAGCTTTTAGTGATACCTTTGATATATTATTCCAGAGTGTGAAAACATCATTTAACAAAGGATCCACTAGAGGGGAAGGTAAATGCACTGTTAGCTCAGAAGCCCAGGAGGCCCAAGGGGCCCAAGCTGTCTGGGAGGACCAGGTGGTCCAGGCGGACCCTGGCGCCCATAACCAGGCAGCCCAGGAGGCCCAAAAGGCCCTTTATCCCCATAACTACCAGGGGCCCCATCACTCCTTCAGTACTGAATGATCCCATTTCCCCAGGGGGCCTGGTGGACCTTTGGGCCATGAGGACCAGGAGTTTCTTACAACCCTTGGCATTGAGTAATTGTTGGAGAACCGTCTCATATTGAGTCATATGCCCTAAAATTTGCTCAATAAAAATATCAAGTCGACCTGAAAAAATCAGGAATTAATTGCTGCAATTAACTATCAATGATTTTAGCAATTTTGGTAAATCAGGTAGCAACTTCCTCACAAAGAAAACTAGCCACTCCCACGTCCAGTTAAGAGAGTTGATTTTGAATTTAAATAATATGGTTGTAGTTTTTGAGAATGTCCTCGCAGTTATCTCTTTCAATAGATGAAGCTGAGTTCTAAAAGTCTAGGAGATAAGAGTGTAGCTCCTTCTCAAGATTCTGATATGACGGACAATAAGCCTGAAGTAGCCATGGCGGATCATATATAATACACCAATAATAATTATAGAGTATGAGTATTTGAGTACCTTGGGATGAGACAATATTGGGTCAGAACGGATGGTTTTGGATTGCTTACAAATAAGGCGATTATGATATGTCAATGCGTGACAAATAATTGGTAAATCGCCTCAAACTAGGCGATTGTGAATTTAATGATTGAAGACTCTGCTGGACCAATGAGAATACAGCAGAATGAATAGTCTAAGCAAAAGGCTCAGTATCAACTGAAATTTCTAACATATAAGCGAAATGAAAATATTGAAAGAAATGATTGTTAATAGGAAGATTTAAGTGGAGCAGAAGGTATCTGCTGTTTTATATTAAATAAAAAATTGTGGCTGAAGCGATTGCTTCATATCTTACTATAATCTTTACATTTGTCTCATGGACTGACAAACTCCATATCATCTGTCTGATGCTCAGTGGTCTTGACCCTGTGCAAAAGCCTTAGGGCATATCTCAATAAGTCTGCTAATTTATAACAGTGGCGTCGCTACAAGGGGACCATTGATCAATCACAAAAACAATAAAAATTCTTCAGTTGTCGACCATGGCACATCAGGCTTGGTTTAACATTGAATCCATGACACGCCACACTTGTTGATTATGTGGACCTCAAACTTGCCTTGGACGCTGTGCTCAAAGGCAGGAGAGCTTCTGAAGGAGGTTTGTATTGATAAGATGCCTCCATTTTATCACAATGGGAATATTCATGGGTTCTTTAAGAAATTTGAGTTTGTGATAGAGGTATCCTCAGATCGGCATAAAGCAAAACTGTTAATATATACCCTAGATGTTGAAAGCGCTGATCAAGTTACCTGCTACCTTCCTAGCAGTTATTACATACCAGGAAGTGAAGGATACTGTTCAGCAATTGTTTAGAGGTACCACAAAGATATTGCAGCAGAAGGCTGAGTTCTTGACCATTGGGCTCCAGCGCAATGAGACCCTCACTGTGTCTGCTGACCACTTTAAGGTGAAAGCCATGTGTTAATTTGGGCGGAGACTTTATCCAAATCTGATGTGTTCATTGCAATGAACTCTTTGGTGAAGCCATACCGTGAGCTATAAACCTCATGACTTCAATATTAGAGGGTAATGTACCCCTGCTCAAAATTGTCCAGTTTTTGTACCATCTATCCGCTACCTTTTCTTCACCTAATACAGAGAAGATATACTTCTGATGTTGTCAAACCTTCTTATCCAGAGATATTCTCACGTTATGCTCAAATTCCACCTTAACCCCCAGCTTTATTATAATCATGCACCTCACCCTTGGCCGAGTTACCCCCAGAAGTTTTACTTCCGCCCCAGACCTGCTTACGATAATTTATAACAGCCCAAATACTGACCTGGGCCTAATTACTCCAACTATCAGAAGTCAACTTATTACCTGGCCCTGGTTACGCTGATTTCCAATAATCAAATTATTGTTTTGGGCCATCTTACAAGAACAAAGGATGTGTACCCTATGGGGTAAATTGTTTTATGTGCGGTCACCCTGGTCATTTTGCTTAAAGTTGCCCCAACCGTTGGTTCCACTACGTACAGCAGGACTAATACTACCAGGTAAAAGCTGGAGCAGAGTAGAGATGGGACTCTCCACCTCCGCTATTCCGATCCCAAATGTCCCACCTGAACCTATTGTAGTTTATTCAGCATAAGTCAGTCAGACATTTTCATTACAGGCTTCAAGATAAAAATGTTTTGTGGAAAAAATAGCCAAAAAGGGAAAATGTCGGACATTTACAATTACTTTATAATGATAAGCTCAATCTCTTTCCACTTGGCGTAACTTTCCAAGCAAAATTACATGAATTAATAAAAGAAAATCAAAATCACCCATTGTAGTTTCGCTCTTATGTCCTAGGATTCTCCGCCAGCTTCTCCAGTGTGGGGAAGCGGCGAAACTCCCAACGCCATTTTCTATCTGGCAGGAAAACGCGCTCAGACTGGTCCAATCAGTCATTTCAAACACACGGGAAGATTCGATTCTCCCAAGGACCTTGACGCCCACCTCGCTTGTACCCAAGCTGTACCTCGCTGACCCCTGGTTCTCCCCTGGAGCAAAATGCGCTATGGCCTAAGGGTCAAATATGGGAAACTATTCCCATACTATGACTAAGCCATTATTGAAATGGCACAGGCGGTTATGACACCTGCCAGATTTATAGATTTCCGCCCCTATAAGGGGTATTTTGACCTTAGCTTCACCTGTGAAGCTGACGATGCCACTGAAGCAACTGTGCTCCTGGTATTCCAGGGCACCCCTATTCCCACAACTTGGACCCAGCTCCCAGCGGACACCACTTTGGTGGTCCAGTTTGCAAGGTTTGCCCACCCACCTCCCCCCTGCAGTGCTCCACCAGGAGCTGATGGACAGTTTGGCAGCCTATGACTCCAACCCCATCTTACAATTCGTGGTCTCAAATGGGGCCACATGGCTCACTGGGCCTTAGGCATATGCCACAATCACCCTGAATTCAGTAAAATCGTTGTTTTGATTCCACTGTGCAAAATTATTTCTTCAGCACCTGACCATCCATTTTGGGCCCGCATTGAGGGCAGGCCGACGTTCTGTCTGTCATGGTTCAATTTGGACCACCCAAAATGCAAGTGCCTCTCCTTAGCCACTTCTGATGGATCAGATGACTCATCCGCTGACCTATAATCTGCCACCAATCCTGTTGTAATTTTGAATGGTATTGCTAGGATCCATTGGGCTATTTGCACAGGTCGAGCCCTCTGAGCAACAGATGGATGATGTGGAGATCGTCAAATCTTCAGAAACACTTGAAAACATATCGAAAATAGGAGCAATTGCCCCAACAGGTTCTTTTATTTATTTCTTATAAATACAGCGTCCTTGCTGTCCCATCTTGTCTGCACTTCAAAAAACTTCCTTTTCTCAATCACCCATTTTGCTTATATACCTCAGCTTCAGATGATACTATTTTTTGTTGCTTGGGTTATTCTATTCCGCCGATTTTCTTTGAATTAGGCTTGTTATACTTAATTTGCTGTCGCCCCGATTGTAGGCGATTTACTTCATATTTTTCAAATACAAACATCGCCTTATCGCCTTATATAGAGGCGATCCAATAAACTCATTATGTCCAATAAGACTCGTTATATCCCAATATCGCTTCATCTCAAGGCAATTGAATATTTGCAGCTGATACTGTGTTCGGCAGTTTCTGCCTGGCTGTCCCAAGGCCATCATCTAGTCATATCAAAATCGCGATATTACCCCCTCCTTGACTAGATGATAAGATCCTATTGTTTATAAGGTCTGAGGAACTTCGCATGTACTCAGTAAATGATCCAACCACTTGTAGGATCTTTAATAGTATAAAAGTCAACTCCAGTCTTCTCTATTATTTCAAATGGACCTATCCAAATACTAGCAAGTTTATGCTTCCTCCCAAATCCATGCTGATCATGAAAAAGAACCATATCGCCTTCCTTGAATGGCACCAACCCCTATGGCATGCCTGATCAGTTGCCTGATTCTTAATCTTCTCAGCCAAACTGAAGGAATATGCTTTGGTTTGTAGCTTGATCAGAATGTTTGCAAGGTTAATCAAATAGCGGTTGGGTTCTAATCCATAAGTGACTTCTACACACGCATAAAGTAGCGCTGAGAGAGCCAGGTGTTGGCCATATAGTAATTGGAAGGGACTCTTTCCCATGGAAGAATGGTAACTAATGTCACACGTAAACATGGCGGTGGAAAGGAGGGAGCTCCAATAAGAAGAGCGATCTATTATTAATTTTTAGAGTATGTTCACCAGAGTTCTATTCACTCGTTCGACCATTCCATTAGACTCAGGGTGGTATGGGGTCATCAGAACTCCACGGATCCCCATAACCTCATTCAATTTAGAAAGTATGTGCAAGGTGAAGTTGGTGCCATTATCAGTGAGAATAAACTGAGGGCAACCGTGCCACTGAATAATGCATTCCAGCACAAATTTAGCCACCATAACTTCCCCCAGATCTCGTATTGCCCTTGCTTCAACTCACCAGGTCTTGTGGTCAATAGCCACTAGAATGTATTTACAACGGTTGGCTCCTGTTGGCAAGGGCCCAATGACATTGATGGAGACCATATGCCAAGTGAAATGTGGTTTCACTAACTGATATAACATTGTATGATGGAACAGCTTCTCCACTTGGCACTGATGACAACAGGAAGTAGTTTTGAGCACATCAAAACTCATACTTTCCCAATAGTACCATGGGCATAACAACTCCATAATCCTATGTACGCCACCATGCCCAACCACCCTGTGAGCACGCATAATGATTCCTGGCTGTGTGGAGGGCCACAGGAAATTCACTGTAGAATCGCTGATTCATTTATACAGTTCTATATTCCATTGGAAGGTATTCATACACAATTCATTTAACATTTTGGATACTTGAGGTGGTTCATCGTCATATTTTCCTCTGAGCATCTTGTCATACATCACGTTGCTGAGGTCCGCTGTCACTGCAATAGTAGGTAATTGAGATAAACAGTCCGCATTCTGATGCTTCGCTCCCAGCTGATGGAGAATCTCAAAATCGTAAACCTGTAACTTGAGAGCCCATTGAGTCAACCGTCCTTCTGGTTCTTCGAGATTCTTAAACCAGCGTAACGATGCGTGATTGGTTATGACTTTAAATTTTACCCCATGCAGATAGACTTTGAATTGTTTATATGCATAGATTACTGCTAAGCACTCTTGCTCGGTCACAGTATATTTACACTCATGACAGTTCAGACTATGACTACAGAATGCAACAGGATGTTCTTCTCCCTTATCATCTTTCTGAGAAAGTACTGCCCCAACAGTGGAAAGGGATGCATCCATCTGAACAATAAACTCCCGGTCAAAGTTTGGATATCTCAACACTGGTGCGCTGCTCAATGCTGTACGGAGTGCATCAAAAGTGGATTGACAACGTTCCATCCACTCGAACACAGCATCCTTTTTTAACAACTTGAATAGTGGGCCCCCAATACAGCTAAAATTTGGGATAAAGCGTCAGTAGTAACTAACCATCCCCAGAAATACCTGTATGTTGTGCTTACTCTTAGGTGTAGCCATTTTGCTAGTGGCCTTCACCATAGCCAGTTATAGCTGCAGCCCAGTTGAG
Organism: Massospora cicadina; assembly: GCA_022478985.1. NCBI lineage: Eukaryota > Fungi > Entomophthoromycota > Entomophthoromycetes > Entomophthorales > Entomophthoraceae > Massospora > Massospora cicadina. Next base: position 57,006 of record JAKSZP010018707.1, read on the forward strand.
TCTACCACAAAACCCAGGTATTATATCTGATCTTTGAAAAATTATACTTTTAAAATATAATTTTAATGTTCACCTCAGCCAGCCAGCGGAATACTGCTTCAAGGTGGTCTAGGTGCTCCGAAAAGGTCTGAGAGAAAAACACTAATATCATTGAGGTATACTAGGATGCATGACAGTTTCAAGTCACCAAGAATAGTGTCCATGGCACGCTGAAAAGTAGCAGGAGCGTTACACAGACCTTGAGGCATCTGTGTTGGTTGGAAAAGGCCTTTAGAGGTGATCACACCACATTTTTCCTGTTCTGCTAAGGGTAAATCGATTTTCCAGTAGCCTGATATTAAGTCCATTGCAGAAAATTAGCGGGTACCCCCTAATTGGTCCAGGGCGTTGTCAATTCTTGGTAGGGGGTATGAATCCTTTATTGTAATACTGTTAAGTTTCCAATAGTTTATTACTACCAAGTTGGTGCCGTCCTTCTTTTTTACTATCAGAACAAGTGAAGCCCACGGGCTCTTGGATGGCTCAAGCATCCCTTGTTGTAACAACATGTCGATTTCTTCAGTAACTACATCTTCCACTGCCTGAGAGCAGCGGATCAGCTGAGACCTTATCAGAGGATAACTACTGGTGTCCAATCGATGGACCACCCCCCGAGAACACCCTAATTCATGATTGTCAACAACAAAAATCCCCTTATATTTCTGAAATAAAGCCATTGCTTGATCTTTTTGTTTATCCGTTAATCCCATTAAATTACTCCATGGTAACACCATTAGTACATCGACCAATGGTTCAAGCAATAGTTTAAATTCACACAATGATTCAAAATCATGAACCTGGCGAACCTCTTCTATGAGAATCAGATGTAAATATGCTATAGTTTGGCGGCGGCGGATATGCATTGGTTCGCTCTGTAGGTTTGCTAACAAAACCTTTATCTCCCCATGGCCCAGGAATATAATTACTGGAGCTACATGTGGCTCAAACTGTGTTTGATGATAGAGCCCAATAACTTCCACGTATAACCCACTCAGCACTTCTACCTCTAACTCAGTATTCAAAAAGACTTGATGACCAGAAGGGATGAATATGGGCCCTGCTGCTTGAAGAGGTATCCCTTGATATTCATAGATCTGCTGAGGAAGCGCCCGAGTTTTGCGCTTCAGATGATGGTAGCAAACAGACCATACCTCGTCACTATAGGCGAGGTTGCTATGACTGGTATGTACCGGATCTTTTGGTACTCCCCTAGTAGTAAAGTAAATTGGGATCTGCTGACCTAGGATGTCGAGGCCTCTCCATATTATCAATGATAGCCCCAAAATGACGCAGAAAAGCGGTCCCTATTAATATGACATAGTGTTCATTTGGTAACACAATCACTGGAGCCACAATGACAATGGACCCAAACAGAGGCAGCGCACTATAAGCTCCCTTGGAAACAGTGCTTACAGCTCCAGCAGTTCTATAAACCATGCGATGGTCTACATCAGGTTTCAGCATTTATTTTTGCATTAACTTAGTGATAAATATGTTGACTGGATCACCAGTATCTTAGATTGTGCGAACTCTATTTTTCACTACAAAAATATCACAGTATGTACACTCAGAATAAGAGGAATATTGGCTGTTTAATATGTAAACTTTTATGGTCTCTCTTTTCCCAAGAAAATTCTTAATCCCCTCTCCAACTTGGGGTATTCTCTGACAATGGCATCTACCGGAAGGGTGACATTTACTCCTTTCAGAGTTGGTGCATCTGCAGCAGGATTGAGTTGGTCTGAGGAAGCTTGATCAAGCATTTGACAGGCATAGGGCTTCAGTTGTTCAAGGGTTTCTTCTTCTGCCACCGCCTTGGCTTGAGCTCAGGTTACTATGTTTACTCCACCAACCGGCTGTTGGTATAGAATTCTGTCATTGTACTGAGGAATTTTTGAGGGATATACTACTATTAATTTGGGGACGTGTTGAGTGGGTATTGCTGAGGTAGAGAGTCCCATCTCTACTCCGCTCCATCTTTTCCCTGATAGTATTGGTCTTGTTGTACGTAATTCATGCGGCGATTGTGGCAGAATTTTGCCAAATGACCAGGGCAACCACATTCATAGCAGTTAACCCTATACGAACTACATCCTGAGTTATCATAAGCGGGTCCAGAATGGAAGGGTTGGGGTTGTTCTGTATACCCAGTTCCTGGTCAGTAAGCCAATTTTTGATGGTCTGCATAATTGGGTCCAGGTCAATAACTAGGTTGCTGACTGTTGTCATGGCCAGCCTATTGATGCTGATTGTACTGTTGATTATAATTCGGCCGAGGATGAGGTGCAGAGTTATAGTAAGGCTGAGGATTATTAAAAAAGCTGGAGTCAGCCAATAGTATTCTCCAGAATAAGAGGGTGCTGGGGCAGCGGTAGTCTTATGATCCAAATAAGGCGGCAAAAAGTTAGGGGATACCCAAAGTAGAAACTGGACACTTTTTTAAGCAGAGGTACGTCATCATCCAGAAGCGGCAAAATTTCATTAGAAAGTTCGCGATATGGCTTCACTGTGGCAGACGTGGCAATGCACACATTGGCTTCTGCTAAGTACCCAGCTCCAATCAGTACATCGGCTTCTATTGTGAATTAATAAGCGAACTCAATGAGAGTCTTGTTTCAATAGAACCTGATTGTTAAAAAATTCTGCTTTCCGTTGCAACATTTTTGAGTTTCTCCCAAACAAGTGGATTACGTTGTCCTTTACATCCTTATAGGAGACAGAACTACTGGGGAGGTAACAGGTGACTTGATCAGCACTTCCTACATCCAAAGCAGATATTAGCAACTTAGCCTTATATTTATCGGAGGCTCCTTCATCAGCAAACTCAAATTGTTTAAAGAACCCATGGATGTTCCCATTGCAGTCAAACAGGGGTATCTTTTCGATATTATCTTCCTCCGTTCATTCATAGTTATTAGGTCTGCACTGAGGAATGGAATGAGACCCAAAAGTGGACTCTCAATGAGGAGCAGGTTTTACAGAAGTGTGGATATTCGTTGCATCAGGGGTAGCATGACCGTCAGTTGTAGGTGGTACAGCCATTACTGGAGGTAAGTGGTATTCCAACTCATATGAATATCTGGTGCTATTATCATGAGAGTCGTAGTTTTGACTCGCGCTGTTTTCCCCTACATAGGATGTTTATTCTTGATAGTCATAATCCTCCAACCGCGATGAAGGAGTAGAGAATCTTTGTTCAGCATATTGCAACCGCTGAGTGTATCATTTAGTTGTTCAATAAGTTCTTCATTTTGTTGTCCCAAGATTCTTATTTGACTAAACGTACGATCAAGTTGATGTATGACCGCGTTATGTTCTTGAAGGAGTTCAGCTTGGTTTTTGAGTACCACATACAAGGAAACTTTAATTTCCTCATATGAAGCTGTTATTGAGTTTTAGGAGGACTCCCCAATGACATGACCTGGGTAAGGCATGATTGGCGACTAGAATTCCGGATGTTAGGTGGTTGATCAATGGACCCCTGTAGTGAGCACCACTGTTGTAATTTTGAATGGTATTGCAAGTATCTGTCTGGCTATTCGTATAGGTCAAGCCCTCTGAGCAACAGACGGATGATGTGGAGATCGTTGGTCCTTCAGAAACACCTGAAAATATATTAAAAAATAGGAGCAATTGCCCCAGCAGTTTCTTTTATATTTCTTATAAATACATCGTCCTTGCTGTCCTATCTCGTCTGCACTTCAAAAAACCTCCATTTTTCAATCACCCATTTCGCTTATATACCTCAGCTTCAGACAATACTATTTCTCGTTGCTTGTGTTATTATATTCAGCCAATTTTTTCAAATTTGGCTTGTTATACTTAATCTGCTGTAGCCCCAATTGTAGGCGATTTACTTCATTTTCATCAATTATCAACATTGCCTTATTGCCTTATATAGAGGCGATCCAGTAAACTCATTATAATTAATAAGACTCGTTATATCCTAATATCACCTCATCTCAAGGCAATCAAATATTCGTAGCTGATACTTTGTTCAGCAGTTTTCGCCTGGCTGTTCCAAGACTATTGTCCAGTCATATCAAACTTTGGCACACCCCATACAAGTTCCGGCATGGGGCACAATCCTACCTCCCCCTCCCCCAAAACTGGAAACTGCAGCTGCACCTACAGCCACCAATCAGCCTCCTCCTCGCCCAATTTCACACATGATTCCTCCAATAAAGCATCAAATTGGATCCCAGTTCAATTCCATGCTTCCTCCAATAAATCAACCAAACCTCAACCGTATGCTGATTCCCCAATTCAATTCAACCAAAACCCATGGGAGTTATTGGCTGAAATTGATGAATCAGGTAAGCTCATTGAAGAACCATCTATGCGAATCAAGTGGTTCATTAATGCAGAATGAGATGCCAAATACCCCCTCAACTATATACCCACAGCCAGATGCCAAATTATTTTGCAGTGATCACCATCTTGCAGTCGAAGCAGCTGTAACACCAGATTGTCATCCCCTTTGTAAAGCTGTTGCCAAATCAGTGGCAATTCTCACAGGAGAAATTCTACCTCCTGTTATCCCCAAAAGTCTTAATCAAAAGAGTAACATCACAGTAAAACAGTTACACAAAAATGTGAACGATGCTATCCAGAACGTGGTAACTATAGCACAGAACTCAAAAGCTAAAATTACCCAAACCAATATTGCCACATTCGTTAAACTCCCAGATGCCCGCATAAAAGCTGAATTAGCTTTAGTCAAATATATCAATGCCATTTTCCTAGCTGGCAATTTCCATGAAATACCAATTATTAGCAATATTGAACCACATGCCGCAGATACCCAACGCCCTTACTGTCTGCCTTGACATTCACTCTACTATGGGAGGAAGAAGCTGCTGCCAAAGATGAGCTCCCCCAATTCCCCCCTTCTGCCATGGAGGGATAAGCGTTTTCCGCTGCCCACCTGGTTGGTCATTTTATTTAAGTGTACCACTCAATCCGCTCATTTAGGATGTTGTTTGAACCAATTAGTTGCGTTAGTTATAGTTTTAGTTTTAGTTTTGGTAATGTCCATCCCCAGGTTGGCTTACCTTAAATAAATAAATAATGATAAGCTCATTTTATATATCTTCAATTTATTTGAGGTACGCTGACCAGGGGATGGACAGTACCAAACATAACACTCAAAATGACAAAACAAAACTACTAACCAGGTGTGAAGCAGAAACTGCTAACACATCATGGCAGAGGGTGAGGAGGGGTCAGGGGGTTGGTTTTCAGAAAGACCCACCTCGATCAAGGGATGTTGGTTACAGTACCGGATCAGAGCAGAGAGCCAGGGCATTGGGGCATCCGCATAGTGGGGGTTGAGGTCAGCATAGTAGGAGTCTTCCTCTTCCACATCAAGATAATGATGGGAAAGTGTTTCAAAAAAGCTTTGAGGAGAACTTTAGCTTCTTTGCGGGCTTCAGGAAGTTGGGTGAAAAGGGAGATACTGTGGCGGTTGAGTTGGCTGAGGAGTTGAATGAAGCAATCATTGCAACATTCATAACAGTAACTTCAGCATCATCGAATAGTTTTGAGATGTCACTGCAGGGAGATTCAGGGAAGTCGGGGGGGAAGAAGAGTGTGGGCAGGCCATGCTGGAGCTGAGCCACTGACTGGGCCACCGTGGTGCGTAGTTTTGGGCAATGAGGAGAGGCCACCGCAGCAAAGGCGAGCTAGTGATCACTTTAGAAGGGGGCTGTATTGGGCAGAGGAGCGAAATGGCGAGGGGTAGGGGTTTCATCAAAGTCAGGAAGGAAAAATTCTGCCCGACCATAATCGCCTTGGCTGAGAGGTTGTCCTATATGCTTACTAATGAGGACATTACCTGATTCGTCAGTTTCAGCCAATAGATCCCATGGATTTTAGTTCATTGGAATAGTGGCGTTCGAATTTGGGTGGGTGGTATTGGGCGAATGGGCAGCTGCTTGGGTGCCAATGGTGGTCCAAGCATTGCTCTGATTGGCTGGGGTAGATTTAGGTGGGAGAGTGAGGCTGGAGGTTTTGGGGGGGCTGATTTTCCATGTGGGCCTACTGAACGAGATTGGAGGGTGGGAGGGGGCAGCAAAGCGCCCTATACTGAACCTCCAGAAGGAGGCTCAGAAGCCGCAGCAGCGGACTTGGCCTGAGGGCGTGCTCTTATTGCATGGTCGAGGCCAAAGCAGAGGGAACAAATCTGCCTACCATTATTGACCCAAGCCCAAAAGAAATGATCAGGCGCTGCAGCCACACTAGCGCGGGGTGGGATTTGTTGGGCTATGGTAGGGTGGTGTGGTATGATGGTGTTTGTTGCCCGAGGAGCAGCAAGGCGCTCCACACCAGATGGAATGGCAAAGATGAGGTTGGGCTGAGTGCCATAAGCCATAAGCGTCGCGACCAACTGGTCATACAAAACCTGGGGTGGAAGGTGGGATGGGAGATTTGCAAAGGATACCACCAGCATGGTGTTTGAAGGGAGGTAAGTACGGGTTGTGGGAATAGGTTTTTTTATAAATTAGAGGAGTTTGTGCTGCCGCTTCAGCATCCTCCTCATATTGGAACCCAACGTCAAAGTAACCCTTAAAAGGGCGGAAGTCTATAAAGCCAGCTGGCGCAAAGGCCGCAGTGGCTAGCTCAATAATTGCCTTATCAGCATATGGGAACAAACGCCCATAGTCCACTCTGAGGCAATAGCGAATGGCAGAGCGAGGGAGGGCGAGAGGATGGGGGCTAGAAGGGTGGACGCGCGCCAGGTGGACGCTAAGTCCCGTGGGGGGACAAAACGGTTGGAAGCAGTGGGTGGGCTGTTTGAGCCCATCCAAACGCGCTTACCCGCAGGGTGGAAAACGCTAGGTGGGGGTGCACTGCTGCTACACACTGGGGTGGCAGGCGGCGGAGCCAAGGACATCAAAGAATAGGTTTGGGCAGACGGCTGTGGATAAATAAAACTTTAAATTTAAAATTTCTCAAAAGTGACTTTGAGCAGTAAAAGATATCTAAGCTCAATTTATATAATGATAACAATTAATTGACCAAAAGACCCTGGCCAATTTTTTGGTAAACCCCCACAAATTGGGGTAACACATATTTAAATACTCCAGAGGCAAATAACAAAAGATTGAGTAGTCAGATTAGTCTGACCACAAAGCAGACCCTGGGGCATCCATTGGATGGTACTTCTCAGCAACAACCAGGTCCATTCAAGCACCCACGCAGGGACTACCTCTTTTTTTAATCTTGGTGGGGGTCCCGCAAGGTGAAATATTTTTATCAAATGAGGATTGGCTGAAATTTATAAAATTTTTACCCCACAGGTATCTCTTAGCCAAAAATAATTCCCCATCCATCATTCATCCAAAGTGAAGCGAGTTCTTCAGAGCTTCAATAGGCTAAAATTTCATATTTCCTAATTTGGACTATTCTAAGCTATTCTGAATGTATCATTGAATTTCTATTGAACCTCATTAAAGTTTAAATAATGAATAGTTCAATATTGAGAGGGTTCATTTTCTTTCTTTTCCCCGCTACCTAATAAAAATCTTTATAAAATACAGCTTTTTATTAGTGTTTTATTTTTAATTTAAATAATACAGTGTGGAATACAGCGACACAAAGCACTAGCAAGCAAGAACTCAGATGGATTCCTACAGAATGGTGCTTACTACAGGGGATACCCTGTACACCAAAGTTCAAACTCGAAAATGGAGGCATTTATAGTGATTAACCATCCAACTCATCCCCTTCCCACTGAATTAAGGGTAGTTGCCTTGGAAAAGAAACTCGCCAGCGCTCATTCTATTTTTAAATAGCTGGAGCAGCTCCCTTAAAACTCCCTCTTAAAGATAAATAAGCTTTGATGAAGGGAACATTGCTTCCTTTTGTAAGTTTATGAAGCTGCCATGTATGGCACAACAGATAAGCAAAAGGTTTAAAACATCCTTCCTTGCTTAAGTCGCCTAGCACAAGATATGATAGTTCATTACATGAACAATATGCACACCTTAGAAGAGGTGAAGTAGGCTCTTTTGGCTGAATCAGATCAAAGCAGAGTCTACACAGGGAAAAACAGGCCTTTATGCGCCTTAGCATGTATAAGGGCTAACTTATCACTGCCTTTGTTGAGCGATTTTACCTCGCTGCGCAAAGGTTTTCTACATCTAACATGCTAACCCTTGATGATGCTATCGCAGACATGGTAACTGGGTTAGCTTCTCAAACCTCTCTATCCATGCATATCATCTCAGTGAAACGCCACTTAAAAAACATCCGTGACATAATAGGGGCTCTTTTAGATGTTGCCAATTTCCATTCATGTGCACCAACAATTGAAGCTGAGATTAAATTGTCAGCTTTAACTATTGAGGAGCTTCCGCCTGTTAAACAGTTGGGATTGAGGCCACCTATGCCCATCCTCCCTGTGAAACCTGCTTTATCAGGGCGACTTAAAAAAAGATATCACGCCCTAATGTAAATCGGAGCCTTGTAAAGTAGTTAATACTATACTCCTGCCTATGCTTACTAAAGCCGCTGTGCCTTCCCCAACCAGCCTAGCTGGTAGTTGCGCGCCCTAAGGTAACCCTTGAAAAAATAAAAGGCTTGCTTAAAAGACGAATGGTCAGAAGATGGCTACCCAACCTCATGTGGCCGTCTCCCCTACCTCAAATGCAACCTTGCCAGTGGTTGAGAATACCCTTAGGGGATGAATCTTAAGGGGGTTACGATGATGATGGCCTCTACTTATTGGGAGCTCACATGGAAGTGGAGGTACCTGATCGATTGAACACTGAAGGAGTAGATGAAACAATCATACCTGAGGAAACGTACATTAGCCAAATTTTAGGGTGCCCAAAAGTTTTTTTCAGCGATGGTGATGAGTTCTTAGCTTGCTTGATTCTACCTCTTCAGAGGGTTAATACCATGAAATATATCCTGGATAGATATCCTAAAACTGCTCAAGAATTAACCTCCACTTTCTGGATCAAGAAGGTCTTATCCCTGTCACTCAACTTTAAGGGACAGTCACCAAGGTCGAAGTGATCATTCAAAAAATCTGGGTAATGGCCATCCTGGATGCTGGCTCCCAGGTTTACATAATCTCCGCTACAATCATCAAGAAGATAAAGCTGACGCCTAACTTTGATACAATCAATAATTTGGTACCGCCGGACTTTACAACACCCATGCCATTGGGGCATATTCTTCACTTCCCATCTGAATTGGGAAGCTTATCTTATTGGCCCCTGCAATAGCCTTGTACAACAACACCTACGATATACTCATAGGTACCAAGTTTATGATTGAGTACGAGTGTATAATTAACATAAAGTAAGGTTTCCTCTCATTACTCAACTATGAAGTCCCTTTAGTCTTATCCAGTAAAGAAACCCAGCAAGCATGAATACTCTTGGATTGTTGGATATTCCTTTTCCGCTATGGCTTTGCTATTCCACCTCCGGGCGCAACACCAAAAATTGCCCAATTCAATGGATGCTAGGGACGTAATACAATTCTATGCGTCAGATGAAGTCTTGATTAAGTCTGGTGAACAACAAGTGGTGGACACAAAAATCATGCGCCAAATCCCGCACCACTGCTTGTTGCATATCATAAGTCTTGAGGGTTTTAGCCCCTTGAAGCCTCAGGTATTGCCAGGGATACTAGACCCAGCCTACCAGAGGCCTATTACTATTCTTCTTGGAAACATCACCGGCAAGGACATTGTTATAAGAAAACATCAGGAGATTGGAAAAGGCTTTTTAATCCCAGTGAAGGACATTGATTGTATCCACTACTTTGGGCCTAAAACGGATCTGGGCTTACCAATGGATAACCTGGTATGTACCTTACCCAACATCCATATCTCAGATGAGTTGACCCTGGACAAGCTGGAAAAGGTTTATACTTTACTAGACGACTATAGCGACATATTCTTGAAGTCAGATAATGACTATGGACACATGAAGGGCTGGAGCTACTCCACTGATGTGGGTGATGCCCGTCCTATTAGGCCGAAACCTTACCATAAGTCAAAGGTGGAAGACAGCATATGAGGACGGAGCTCCAGAAGTTACTAGACGCGGGGTTACTAGTTCCATAACAAAGCCCTTGGGATCCTCCCTTTCTGCTAATTAAAAAGAAAAATGGAGGCTATTTGATAGTTATGGAATACCACAGGCTAAACAACTTTATGAAAAAGGATAGCTATCCTATCCCTGCATTGATGACGCCCTAGATCAACTCTCTGGATCTAACTTTTTCTCTGCAATGGGCTTGGCTAGTGGCTATTAGCAATGGACCTTTCTCCTCAGGATCAGGAGAAATACGCTCTTATTTGTAGTGAGAGTCTCTTCCAACCCACACGATAGCCTCAAGGGTTGTGCAACACACCTACCTCTTTCCAGCGTGAAATGGATCACATTTTACAGGACCTAAAGTTAACTTGTGTCATCATCTATCTTGATGACATTAAGGTGTTCTTGAAAACCTTCAACGGAAAATCTTGATCACCTGAAGCAGGTGTTTCAATGGTTATGTAAGTCAAATATTAAGTTGGACTCTCAAAGTGTACCTTCTTTTTATTTAACTGAGGAAAGCTGACCAGGGGACAGACATTACTGAAAGAAAGAAAGAAATGACATGAAACCTGAACAGGGTCAACTCCATCATAGAAAGTTTTTCCACCTCCAGATTGGGACTCAAATTTTTCTGGTTACGTCATGGGTAAGGTTTTCGTGTTATTAGACCTACTAACCGCCAATAGCTTCCTTTGGCTGGCACCCCTATTGATGTGTGAAGGGCAGGAATCGAACCCGCAACCTTCAGGTTGGTAGCCATATGCCCTTACTGACTCGCCTTCCACCCCCTTCGAAGTGTACCTTATTGTAAAGTAAATTGGATTTCTTTGGCCACTCCATTTCCCAAGAAGGAATTAAACCCATACAGGACAAGGTCGAAGCCATCTCAAAAATGCTTTTTCTTAAAAATCTATGGGATATTCAGGTATTTCTAGGTATGATGGGGAATTACCAATAATTCATCTCTAAGATCGCTCAACTCAGCAAGCCCCTTGTCCTTTTATTAACCAAGAATACTCCTTTTCAGTGAGGTGCTGAACAGAAGGCCGCTTTTGAGATGCTGAAGCAACTGCTGCAACAAAGCCCTATCCTTTGGCACCCAGAATATAAATAACCCTTTATCTTGTTTACTGACGCCTCTGACTATGTTGTTGAGGCCATCTTAGCCCAATTAGATGAAAACGGTATAGTTTATCATGTATCCTTTTTCAGTAAGATGCTTTTAAAGGCGGAACGCAACTACAGCTTTAAAAAGAAGGAGTGCCTTGCCGATTTGTTAGCTGTTAGGCACTACCGCCCTTTCTTATATGAGACCATCTTCAATGTAGTTACAGACCACGCTTCATTGAAGTGGTTACAGAAAATGTAGGATTCTACTGGCCAGCTATCTCGCTGGGCTCTAAAGCTCCAGTATTACGACATTAAGATTTAACACCATGCTGGGACCCTTCACATGAATGTTGATGGGTTGACTCAGCTGCCAGTCCTTCACTTGGATAATAGTGGGGCGGAGAGTTTACATGACTGCTTAATGACCCCAAATGAATGGGAGGATGAGGATGATCCTGTCCAGAAGATGTTAGCTTGGAACTCCCATAAAACCAAAGTGGAGATCAGAAAGTTTATAAGCAGGTTAGTACAATGGCTGCCTTGCCTTCAGCCCTTGGAACGTGTACCTACTATCCTAGAAGCTCACTCCACTCTAGGTCATGGAGTGTCTAATAATACTTATTAGTGGATTATATGATTGGTAAAATTTGGATGGAATTATAGAATTTATTGTTGGCATCTTGGAAGCCTCCTCACGTGTAAGAAGCAATCTGGCATCAAGACTAGATACCAGTATCTACCAACTACCCCTCAACAACCGTTCCACACAATCAGTCTGAGTGTAGTTGGTCCCCTCCCTCAGACTACTGGTGGAAACATATTTATCCTCATAGCCATTGACCACTTCACTAAGTGGGTTGAAGACGTGGCTCTCCCTGCCCAAAAAGCCAAAGCCACAGCCATATTTTTACATAAAACATTTTCTCTTGACATGGCTGTCCCCAGGTACTACTCTGCGATAATGGTAAGAACTTTACCTCCAGAGTAGTCATAATTCTGGCTACCTCCATGGGAGCCCAAAAACTTTTCTCGGCTGTACAATCCATCTACCAATGGGACAGTGGAAAGAGCCAATGTAACCTTGGTTTCCATTCTACAAAAAATGACCTCCTATGATCCTCTTCAAAATAATTCTTACCCAGTGCCCTTATGGCCTACCATATTAGTTATCACCAGATTTTGAAAATGTCCATATTCCATGAATTGTATGGGCGGAACCAGGAAAAATGCCCTCTTAGCTGAAGATGTATTCTCCTCTAGAGTTGAGGAACCTGAGAAAGTCATGAGAAAATCGGCTCAGCGCTAAATCCAACTTCAATCTGAGGCTATGACCAATTTAGAAAAATTGTAGAATAAAGAAGGGCAGGCTGCCAATGAACTCTGAACCACCCTACCTACATTCTAAGTGTCTGACATGGTATTATAATACCATAACCGCATCACTCCTAGAAGCGGTAAACTTGGTACAGTCTGGAGGTTCCTTTCACCATACCTACAAGAGAGGTAATGAGTACTCTATAGATTCCTTGTCTACCAGGATTACCAATAATCGGGTACATGGTTGTTTCCCACAGCCTTATTCTCCCACAACATTCTTGAGGGGGGTGATGTCAGACATTTACCCTCCAGGCTTCAAGATAAGAATGTTTTGGTTAAGATCAGCCGAAAAGGGAAAATGCTGGACATTTAAAAGTCCTCAATTACAATAGATTTGATTTAGAAAAATGATAGTGATTCTATTTGGCCAAAAGACCCTGGCTGATTCTTTGTGGAACCCCACAAATTGGGGTAACACGATTTAAAATACTTCATGGGCAAATAACACAAGATCGAGAAATCAGATTACTTTGACATGTGGTGGACCCTGGGGCGTCCATTGGATGGTACTTCCCCAGCCACAACCAGGCCCATTCAAGCACCTATGTGGGGCTACCCCTTTTATAGGTTTGGTGGGGGTCCCCCAAGGTGCAATATTTTTATCAAATGAGGATTAGCTAATATTTATCAAATCGTTACCCCACAAATATGCCTTAGCCAAAAATAATTTCCCATCAATTGTTCAGTCAAAGTGAAGCAAGTTTTCTGAGCTTTGATAGTCTAAAAACCCATATTTCCTAATTTGGACTAGTCTAAGCTATTCTGAATGGTCATTGAATTTCCATCAACCCTCAATACAGTTTAAATACTGAAGGTCTGATATTGAGAGGGTTCATTTTCTTTCTTTATTAACGCTACTACATAAAAATCTTATAAAACCCAGCTTTTTGAAAGTGTTTTGTTTTAATATAAGTAAACCAGTGTGGAATCCTGAGGCGTGAAGCACCAGTGAGAATGAACTCATTTAGGTTTCTACAAAGTCCCCCAGTATGATGACAGGTTTTATACCAGCAGCCAGTCAGAGGGGTAAGCGTACTGACATGAGCACAAGCTAAAGCCGCGGCTGAAAAAAGAACTAAGGAGCAACTGAAGCCATACGCCTGTCAAAGGTTTGACCAAGCTTCTACAAATGAGCTGGACCCAGCCTCATTACACCTTTCATGAAAGGTGTAAATGTCGCCCTTCCAGTAGATGCTATTGCCAAAGAGTACCCCATAGTCAGTGATGGTTTTATGAGCTTTCTTGTGAAAAGACATCCCTTTTTGTTCACGTATCAAACAGTCAAAATTTATCTTATTCTTAGTGTACATACTGTGACATAATTGTAGCAAAAAATTGAGTTTGCACTATAATAGATATGGGCCCTAGTAAATATAATTTTCACTAAGTTGGTATGAATTTTGACGTTTAAAACTGATGTAGAACATTGAATGGTGTATGTGACTTCCAAAGTGGAAAGCACGGTCTCTGAAAGAGCGTACAGAATGCTACTTTTTTGGCTTGGGTCAATTGTCATGGTAGCTCCACCAATAGTGTTCTCAAATAGTAATTATGACCTGTTAATTGGAACTTCTTTCATGCGACACTATGGTGCTGTTGTTGATATGACGGAGTTGAACTTTAAAATATTGGTGCAGCGGATCCCAATTTACTTTTCCTTTAGCAGAGTGCTGAAGGATTTGATGCATATGGGACATATAGATCTTGAATATAGTGATGGGGTGATTCTGGTTCACTACCATTGACTAAAGATCAAGACCTGGGCCCTCCCCAGTAGATATAAAAATATCAAGGGATGCTGCTTAGAGCTGCAGGGCTTATATCCATCCCCTGTGGATACCAAGTAATAATACACACTGAATTATGGGTGGAAGTGCCAGCTGGGCTCTATGGGGAGGTCATTGGCCTTATCAGCAATTGTGGTATGAGCATCATGTGGCTCCAGGCATTATACTACCAGGACACGGCGATATTTATATTTTATTAGCCAATCTTCAAAAAGAACCATTGCAAATCCTCTGGCATCAAATAGTGGTGTATCTACACTTGACCCCTGTGGAGGAGGCCCTTCAACTTCAAGAGATTGATTCATTGGATTAATTTGGTCTAACGTCTAAATTAAAGCGTGGCTAATGACAGTGGTGCCACAAAAAGCTTTAATGGGGCTATAGGAAGAACAAAAACCAAGCAATAACTTTATTTCAAAAGTAATAGGATATGTTTACCAACATTGACCACAATTTAGGGTGCGCTCAAGGAGTAGTCATCAAATGGACATGAGAGCTCATCCTTCATCAGGTCTTGGCTGATCCGCTGATCAAGGTCAGCTGAAGAAGTTATCTCTGAGGAAATTGATAAGCTTCTGGAGCAAGGGATGCTCAAACTGAAAATAATCCCGGGGATACCCCATTCTTATTACAAAAAGAAGGACAGTACCAACTGGGTGGTGATAGACTACTGGAATCACAATAGTATTACTAAACGGACTCATATATCTTGTTTCAGATTGACAATGCTTTGGATTTGTTAGGAGGAGCTTGTTACTTCTCAGCAATGGATCTGATTCAGGTAATCAAAAAATTGAGTTGCATGCAGCAGAACAGGTGAAATGCGCTGTAACCACATCCATTGGGCTTTTCCTACCAACTCATATACCTCAGGCTATGTACTGCCCTGGATACGTTCCACCGAGCCATGGACACTATCCTTGGTGACCTAAAGCTGTTGTGCGTCCTCTTGTACCTTAATGAAATCAATGTCTTCTACTGAACTTTTTATGAGCATCTTAACCATCTTGAGGCGCTATTCCACCAGCTTGTAGAGGCCAACATCAAGAGTTATCCTCATAAAGTTCACTTCTTTAAAGAACAGCTGATTACCTGGGTTTGTGGTAGACTCAAAGTGGCTGAAACTACAACCAGCCAAGGTCTAGGCTATCTGAAAAATTCCTATGTCAAACAGTAAGCGCAACATACAGGTTTTTTGGTGGATGATGGGTTACTGATGTCATGGTTGAACAATTTGATAGTGGGAACCATCCCCAAGGATAAGGCTGGGCGACAGGAGGCCCAAAAGGTGAAACTTCAGGCTCTTCCTAACCTTAAGCACAAATTAGACCAACACTGGGTACAAGCAAAATATGCCCAGGTTGGTATTAATGAGGTGCAAAATGCTCAAGCCCCTTGTGTCAGCCCAGGCGTTAAAATGGACAATCTACATAACAAGCAAAGATGGTTCAATTTGGTTGATTGGCGAACATGGTTTTAAAACCCATTTGAGCTATGAAATTATGAGTTTGGGTAGAATAAAGCTTAAATTGATCACTCAAGTGAAGGCACTTTTGGTGTATCCTACTAAATAAGATGGGAGCATTTGCCTATTGGAGCATCAAGGCTTGGGCACACTTCCGCAGACCCATAATTACCCCAACTTGGGTTAAATATGTTTTCGTGACCATCATTCCTTGTTGGTTGACTTTTTTCAATAAATTTTCCTGTTTTACCATTTTTATTAAAAATGATTTTTCAAATGATCCTGTGCACAGACCCCTTCAAAAAAAGCACTAAATTAACCATTCTCTTTTAACTACTATGAGCTTATCACCTATTGCACCGTTGGTTCTCCCAGGTACCCTCCAACCTGGGACGTTTACCCCTTCTCTCTATGTGCACCGCACATCTTTTGGGTGTTTATTTATTGCACTCCTTTGCTTTAGTTATTATTGGTCAAGAACACTCTGCTGGGCTCCAGTATCTTTGGTATTATTGGCTAATTTTCCTGCAATGGCTTTGTGCTCCGTGTATACCACGCTGGAAACAGAAGAGCTATAAACACTCTTCTTACATTAGTTGAGCAACCATTTATTTTTGTGCACAAACTTTTTCTGTGTGGGACTTTTCAAAAGAGTAAACGGTGGGTATCAGCTGTGGGATTCAGTTGTGGTCAGCCGCACCGCTGTTTTCCTCTTTTCTCCAAAGGTTGGAGCATCTCAGCGTTATTATAACTGCATCTAACTGGAAAGGACCCACCCTTCGTGCTTGTACCTGGTGGATACAGACGCTTCTTGGTCCAAAGGTCATGATTCCCCAACTTTCGCAGAAATTACCAAAATAAATTTAAATAAACGTGGTTTACTTTGACAGCTCATTCAGTTGATGCCAGCGGAATCAGCGCAGATGGGGCTTGGGGGTGTTGGACTTGAATAACATCGGGCATTCCGTTGCAATTGTAAAATAGAATCGTTTGCATCTAAAAATGCGTTTTATGATGAAAATCTAATCAAACCTCTTAGCCGTTTATTAGCTTTTATGGCCTGGATGAGAACCCTAATCCAGTATATCAAATAACCCCTAAGAACCCTCGTTTGACCCCTAACATGATCCATGGCACTCAGCTAGTGGAGAAAGAACTTGTTAAAAAAATGAAAATGTATATTCCCCTGCTGAAGATATGGCGGGATATGTGGCCTCAGTAGTAAGAGTGGCCAAGTATCCCTCTCCATTCTTTGATTCACAATCATACCAGAATGCCATGTTAATACCAGATGAAGAGTTTGGGGTGATTTACTGGCGTTTTCAGCTTTAAATAAAGACCAATTTGGGTATTTTCATCTGATTGGTACCCTTTTCTCCCCTTTAGGGAACTTCAGAACCACTATTATGGTGGATATTGGCGCCACGGAAAACTTTATGGACCTGAACCTAGCTGACTACCTTGGGCTGTATTACTTGACAAGTGATATGGTTAGGGGAGGTGCGTCCCAAGGTATTCCCACTCTGAAGATCTTGGGGACAGTGGACTATCAGGTTGGCAAGTACCACTTGTCTGATCACTTCCAAGCTGTCAAAAACCTCTTTTACTTTATCATCTTATGGGTGGAGTGGTGGCGGAAGTTTGACTTTAGAACCAACATGAAAGAGAATACCCTATCCCTTACTGTAAAGAATGGACGTGTAGTAGTTGTTCCTTTGTCGAAGAAGAATGCCCAGGGCGAATTGCCCCACTGGCCCCACTTTCACACTCTTAGCCTCGCCTCTATGTTTAAGCCCACCTTGGAGGTTCCCCTACCTTCTTGTTTGAAGGGTTTGGATTTCTCCTTTGATGAAGCTTCCGCTAATGCACTACCTGAGCACTATGAGTTTATTGTGACTTCAAGCTCTGTTGATCTGGTGCGTATATCTTCCCTATTTACCCATTGACTGTCCGGGAGAGAGAGGCGTTGGTTGTGTAGTGAAGTAACAGTTAGCCAAAAGTGCGATTTTTCAGCGTACCTCCCCTGTATGCTCCCCACTTCTCTTTGTTGAGAAGGCTGAAGGTACTTTACGCTCATGTGTAGACTATGAGAACCTCAACAACGTCACTGTACCAGAGCTTTATCCCATCCCTTTGGATGCATAGATTTGCGCGCTATGTGGAGAAGGCTAAGGTCTTTTCTAATCTGGATTGTTTTAATGCGTTCAATCAGATTCGGATTAAAAAGGGACAAGAATGTTTAGCCATCTATAGTACCAGAAAAGGGATTTTCCAGTTTTGGGTCATGTCCTTTGAGCTTAAGAATGCCCTCTATCTTTCAACGCCGCAATGATGCAGCGTTGAGGGACTTGTTAAGGTATGCGCGGTTGCCTACATGGATGATATCCTGGTGTTTTCCCCTGATCATGAGTCCCAAGCAGTACACCTTTTGCAAGTGGTGGAGCGGTTAAAGGCAGCCTTACGCTGAAGATTAGCAAGCGTGAATTCTTCAATTCCCACATCACTTTTCTGGGCAACGTCGTGTTTGACCAAGGACACATGATAACTCCGAACAAGGAGAAGGAAATTCGTGAGTGGCCTACCCTCACTTCAGTAAAAGAATTGAGGAGTTTTTTGGTGACGTGTAAGTTTCTCTAGAAGTTCACGCCAAACCTATCTGACGTGGAAGCGCCCTTGTATAAGGCTGTGGTGCAAAGGTGCTTCAGTGGTCCCCCATTTTTTTTTTTTTAGTACTAGATGGTCCCAGTGGTCCCCCATTTTGGAGAATGCTTTCCAAGCTGAGAAGTGCACCCTGTTGTCCACGTCCATCCATCACCATGTCAACTCTTTTAAAGAGTTTGTTGTGTCTACTGATGCCTCCAACTTTTCCATAGCTGCTGCCTTGTTTATAAGTAGGCGAAGATGGGATAGAGCATCTGGTGGTATATTTTTCTAAGTAAATATCTCTACCTGAGCTGAATTACACCGTTTATACAAGGAGTTTCTAGCAGTGGTGGAGGCCCTGAAATTTTGGCGTAACCACTTGCATGGCTCTACTCAACCGTTCTGCGTACATCAGATCACCGTGCCTTACTATACTATCGCTCTCCTCATGTCCTAAACCCACGACAGACCTGTTGGCATGAGACCCTTTCTCAATTTTCCTTTTCTTATGAATTCACCAAGGGCATTGACAATGGCTTGGCAGATGCTTTAAGCCGCAACTCTGCTTTAGTTCTTGATCCAAAGGAGGTAGAAGTCCACAAAACACAGGTGATGATTCCTCCAAATAAAATTTTGTTTCAACTTACTCTCCCCAGCCTACTGGCCAGCGCTTGCACCTCTGGAAAATTAAGAAATATGGTATGTTCATAAATTTTGTCCTTTCTCACCTGCTGTCAGCTGAATATACTATGGTACTTTCTAAGAGATCTTTATATCAAGAGGATTCATCCAGGGGTGATTACATAAAGGATGAGACGTTGTGGTTTCAATGGCGCCTTTGGGTATCTGCTGGACCACTGCGCCTGAAAATCATCTGGGATCGTCATGATGGAATCACCATTTGTCATCCTGGGAAAGTAAAGACCTTGGATTTGATACGTCGCACCTACAATTGGAAGGGCTTGCCTGCTCAGGCGGGGAGGTATTGTAAGGAGTGCCTGATTTGCAATCAAATTAAACCTAATCATCAACCGTTAGTGGGATTGTTGGTACCAGTACAAAAGGCGATAGGGCCTTGAACCTCCCTATAGGTGGATTTTAATATGGAATTACCTGTTTCTGATGGTTATGATGCCATCATGGTAGTGGTGGACCACTTTACGAAGTTTGCCCACTTTATTTTTTTCAGAACTACAATAACCGCTGCTGAGATTGCCAGGCTCTTCGTCACACAAATTTTTGCACTTCATGGGTTTCCTCAAGAAATCATTAGTGACTGGGGACCCCAGTTAACCCTTCGTCTTTTGGGAAGAGTTATGTAAAACTCATCAGATTCTCCCCTGCCGTTCAACTGCCTATCACCCCAATCAGATGGGAAGACTGAACGAGTGAACTAGTGCTTGGAAAATTTTTTCTGAAGTAACTCACCGCCGCAGATCATTCAGATTGGGTTTCTCACCTTCTCATGGCCCAGTTTAGATACAACAGTACTTTTGCACTCTTTGATTGGTTGTTCCCCTCTTTTGCCAACCATGGCTTTTCTCCGCCTTTGGCATGGAGCCCAGATATGGTTCCAAAGCTTAAGTGGTGGTGGACTTTGCTAAGACCGTCAAGAAGGTCCACCAAGTGGTTTCCACAAGTTTGGAGGCGACTATTCTAGTTTATAAGGAGAACGCTGATGGTAAGTGCTGAGTGGGTCCAGCATACAAGGAAGGGGATTTCATTATGCTTGATGCTCATAACATCCCTATCAAGAAGCCATGCAAAAAGCTGGGTCCAAAGAGGATTGGTCCTTACCGCGTTGTTAGGAAGGTGGGTGTTGTGATTTTAACCAGATGGAATCCTCCAATGATTTAGTCTTAATTGAAATGATATAACCAATCCTGGCGGAATGGTTTATTGACTGAATTTCATGGTATTTAGTTTGATTGCTGGTTAGTTGCTCCCCAATTTGGGTTAAGCCAAAATTAGTATTTCGTCGAGTTTGGTATTTAGGATTGAGTGGGGCCAGTTGGTGGCCCCAAATTAGTAGAAGGATCACTGGTGACTAATAGCTGAGGATGATCCAATCCATCAGCAGAATCAGTGGTAAACACCAATGGCCATTCGTGGTCCATTGTGGGACTTCTGGCGGAAAGGCAATGTTTTGCTTATCTATTAATTTGCTGTACTGATTATCTGATGTTGGTGGATCTGAAAATTATGAGTTTAGGGCGGCTGAAGTTTTTTCCGGTACCTCATTTATTAAGAATTGATGTCGGCGAGATGCCAAGATATTCTGAGATAAAGCGAGCAACCAAAGTGGTTTCCAGTGCTATTATACCAACTTGAAGATCAAATACAAAATTTGACATTTATTTGGATTATATATTTATATGGTTCACTGGAGACTTAAGGCCAAGGATGAACCAAAACTAATTCAGACATCTGGAAGAACGGAGTGAGAGGTCAACGTTAGGGAAGAGATAATGTAGATAAAGAAGAAGAAGAAAAGTGGCTGGCTGGAAGAACCAGTGAAGGGCCAATAGGTCGGCGGTGGGCGCAGAAGCCCTTCTGTAAATAGTATAAATACCTTGCGCTTTCCTTTCAATAAACATCTCCCTTTGCCTAATCTACCTTTTGTTATAAGTTTATACTCTATTTCATTAGTAAGGGTTTATGCTAGGGGATCCCTGAAATGGCGCGGGTGACACACTAAGGGGTTAGCCAGCAATGCTAGCCCCGACGCCTAAGGTAAAACGGCAAGGGCTGACCAGTCTTCATACTGGTTAGCCTTCTAACTAGCAGAGCTTAAAGTCGAATTTCTGACAGTGGGTCATGCCTCATACCAGTTGAATCTTCCCACTGCGTTTCAGATCTTCTCCATCTTTCACGAGAGCAAATTGTCATTGTATGAGGGCCCCCACCTGGACTCACAAGGCTTATCTCGTGGATAGGTTGCCAAAATAGGCAGTGGAGGAAATAGTAGCCTCCTGAAGGGTTAAAAGACAACTCAAGTACCTGGTATCTTGGAAGGGGTTTGATTTGGCTGAGAACAGTTAGGTACCAGTATGTGACTGTGTACATGCTCAAGACCTGATTGAATCATTCCACAATCATTTTCTTGAGGCTGCAGGATCAAAGTAAAAGCCTTCCATCGCTGCTATAAAGTTGTGACCCACATAAAAATTTCTTTTTAGAAAACGCCCCTGGGGGTGGAGCCCAAGAAGGAGGAGAGGGTAATTTCATGGTTGAACAACTTGATAGTTGGAACCAACCCCAAGGATAAGTTTGGGCGACAGGAGGCCCAGAAGGTGAAACTTCAGGCTCTTCCTGACCTTAAGCACACGTTAGACCAACGCTGGGTACAAGTAAAATATGCTCAGGCTGGTACTAATGAGGTTCAAAATGCTCAGCCCCTTGTGTCAGCCCAGGCGTTAAAAAAGATGATCTATGTAACAAAAGAAGATGATTCAGTTAGGTTAATTGGTGAATGGGGTTTCAAAACTTGTTTGAGTATGAAATTATGAGTTTGGGTAGAATACAGCTTCAATTGAACATTCGAGTGAAGGCACTTTTGGTGTATCCTACTAAATAAGATGGGAGCATTTTCCTATTGGAGCATCAAGGCTTGGGCACACTTCCGCAGACCCATAATTACCCCAACTTGGGTTAAATATGTTTTCGTGACCATCATTCCTTGTTGGTTGACTTTTCCCAATAAATTTTCCCTGTTTTACCATTTTTATTAAAAATGATAAATCAAATGATCCTGTTCACAGACCCCTTCAAGGAAGTCAAGCACTACATTAACCATTCCCTTTTAGCTACTATGAGCTTATCACCTATTGCACCGTTGGTTCTCACTTTTACCCTCCAACCTTGGACGTTTACCCCTTCTCTCTGTGGGCACCGCACATCTTTTGGGTGATCTTTTATTGCACTCCTTTGCTTTAGTTATTATTTATCCAGCACACTCTTCTGGGCTCTATTAGCTTTAGTATTAACGGCTAGTTTCCCTGCGATAGCTCTGTCCACCATGCATACCAAGCTGGAAACAGGAGAGTTATAGACACTCTCCTTACTACCAACGCTTTATACCCAACTTAAGCTGTAATGGAGGTCCGCTGTTTGAGTTTGTCAAGAGTCTGATATGACTGGACAATAAGGCCAAAAGAGTCATGGCAAATCAGCTAGAACTCGCTGATAATAATAGAGTATAAGTATTTGAGAGCCTTGCAATGAGGCGATATTAGGTTAAATGAATGATATTGGATTGCTGCAAAATAAGGTGATAAGGCAATGTCAACTCTTTGACAAATAATTTAGATCGCCATAAAAAAAGGCGATAAAGAGCTAAAGAAACATAAACCAAAACCAAGTTGTTTTGGAGGAATTGAATAGTCTAAGCTTTGAGAATGGTATCATCCAAAGTCGTTGGTATATAAGAAAGATGGACAATTGAAAGAAGTTAGTTAGAGAGAGTGGGCGGACTAGGAAGGATCTGCTGAAATTATCATCTTAAGGATAGAATCTTTTTCGGGTTATTTGCTCCCTTTTATTATATTTTAATTGTTTAAGTGTGTTCCAAGAAACTGATGATCTTCATATTGTCCATTCCAATATCTCAGTGGGTTGACCCTGTGCAAAAACCCTTACGACATATCTTAATAATTCTGCAAATTTTATAACATTGGTGCTCACTACAGGTGGCCCATTGACAAAATAAAAAAAAAAGATTAAAAAAATTCTCCAATTGCCAGACATGGCACCTCAAGGTTGCTTTGATGGGGGATCTGCATGATACCCTGGGCCTGTCAAATATGTGGAGCTCAAACATGCATTGGATGCTGTGATCAAAAGGCAGAAAGAGCTGCTCCAGGAGGTTTGTATTGATAAGCTGCCTCTTTTTGATCGTGATGGGAATATTCACAGATTCTTTAAGGCATTTGAGTTTTCAATGGAATGAGCCTTGGATCGGTGGAGGGGGAAACTGTTAATATCCTCCTTAGATGTTGGGAGCACAATCAAGTCATCTGTTACCTTTCAGGATTTTCTGTTACATACCAAGAAGTAAAAGATATGGTGCTGAAATTTTTAGCAGGAATGCAAAGATGGCGCAGCAGAAGGATGAGTTCTTGACAATCAGGTTCCAGCGAAATGAGACTCTCCCTGCTTTTGCTAATCAATTTATGGCAGAAGCTCTTGTGTTAATTGGTGCAGGGATTTTATCTGAATCCGATGTATGATTTCCATGACCTTCAGAGTGAATTCATACTGTGAGCTTAACACTGTCATGACCCCAATGTTGATGATGACGTGCCCCTGCTTATTATTGTTCAGTTCTTGCATCGTTTAACTGTAACCTTTCCCCCACCCAATACAGAGTGGAACCAAACAGCCGCCCTTGCTGGCCCTGCTTATTTGGAGAAATCTGGCCGTTTGGTGCAGATTCTACCGAGTTACCCTCAGCAGCTCAATTTTCACTTTAGACCTGTCTATCGTCATCAGCCCAACTAACACCCTATCCCTGATTATGCTGATCACTTACAGTCCAACTTTCAACATGGCTCTTTTTACATTAATCAGGGATGTGAGCCCTATGGAGTCAGTTGTTTTAAATGAAGTCAACAGGGGCATCTGGCTTGGTGGTGCACCAGTCATCAAGTCCCTCACAGACAGCTGGAACATTACTGCCAGGGAAAAATCAGAGCATAATAGAGACGGGACTCTTTACCTCATTTATCACAAATCCAAATGTCCCACCTGAACCCATCACAGAATATTAATCAGAAGTCCTCATGTACAATGAGGCAGTATTGTTTCAGAAGCCAGTTGAAAGGGATAATGAATTGACATGAGCGCAGCCTGCGCTGTGGTGGAAAAGGGGCTCAGATGCAGCTCAAGCCATACACTTGTCAAATGTTTGACCAAGTTTCCCCTGACAAGTTGGACCCCTCTGCCGATGCACCTCCTTGCAAGCAGTAAACGTCACTCTTATAATCAACGCTATTTATAAAACAATAACCCAGAATTGGAGAGAGGATTGCAGGTTTTCTTAGAAACAGAGACTCCTTAAATGTCCATGTTATACACAGTCAAAACGCATCTTACTCCAAGCCGTACTTACTGTGACCTGGTTATAGTCAAAACTTGAGTCTGTGCTATCATTGATACTGGCGCCCCCATCAACATAATCTCCATAAAGCTGGTGGACAAGTTAACATTAGAACCAGATGTGGACACTAAGTGGCATATGGAACTGCTGAGTAGAAATTACTGTCTCTGAGGGAGCATACAATGCATTTCCGTTGCAGTTTGAGTCTATTGTCATGGTAAACCCAGCAATAGTGTTGCCAAATGATAATTACTGTCAGCGCTACAGTTCCTTGGACTGGTACCAGGGTTTGTGGTGGCTCGAAGCTGGAAAATCGGAAATAAGCACCAAAGAGGAAACGGAAAATGCAGGTTAGTTTAACAAATATTTTATTAAATCAAAATGCTTTGATATTTATAGGGTGCATTGGGACCCAATGCCTTCGGGATCTTTGGAACCTCATCCAATCAGGATCTTTACTAACCTTCCAGAAAGGCCTCCTCAAGGGCATCCTCAATGGATATCATCACTCACCTGACTGAGAAGGTGGAAAGCCCGCTCCACGTGACTCAGTACTAGGTAAGAATGATCCTGAAAAGTTTTGTCTTGGCTGTAATTGATGACCATTCGGCACAGCCAGATCCAGAAGACGAGAATTTGAGACAATCTTTATCTTAAGTCCTGACAAGGCCCCCTTCAAGATCCTGTCAGAGAGTGAAGTATGGCCGGAGGAACTGACCATGCAATCAGTTTACAACAGTCCCTTGATTGACGTCAACAATGGAGTACTCAGACTTCACCTTGTGTATAACTTTGTAGGGCCCAGACTACAGTACATCTAGCTTGTTCTGTCAGCCTCCAGGTCGATGATGATAAATGAGAATGAGGTCACCTAGTTGAAATTCTGGTAAGGAGGGCCATCTGAAATTCGATTGGGATGTCTCTCTTCCAGTGGTGATAACAGTGCCTTGTTTGGCTTGGGCTTGGAGCTGGACAATTTTATCAGCAAGGGCCCTCATATTTAAATCGGCATTCTCAGGAGTGGAGGCTTTGAACAGAGGCTGGACGCTACTGGGTAATTGTGGGGCCCGCCCATACAGTGCTTCGAATGGGGACATTTTGATAACATGGTGGTAGCTTACCCGGTATGCAAGCAGGGCGCTGGGCAAATAATGGTTCCAGCGGGCAGGATCTGAGGCGGCCAACTTCTGCAGGATGGAGACAAGAGTTCCATTAGCCCATTCTACTGCCCCATTAGTATAAGGGTAGTAGCGAGCAGCAAAGCTCTGGGTGGTTCCAAATAGCGAAGTTAGCTCCTGTACTACCTGGGAGGTGAAGTACAAACCATTGTCCGAGAGCAAGGTCTGGGGCACCCATGCTGGGTGAAAATGGAGCGAATAAGGTACAAGGTGGTAGCCTTAGCCATGGCTGCAGGAGCTGAGATCGCCTCGACCCACTTAGTCAGATGGTCTGTAGCAAGAATAATATACTTGTGATCATGTAGACCATTAGGGAGGGGACCCACCACGTCAATACTAATGACATTGAAGGGATTGGTTGGCGCAATGACGGAGTGCTAATATCGAGGGTTGGCCCAGGCTTGGGATCACCAGGTCATACAGGCTTCCAGAACCTCTTGGATGGTTTCGACCATTCAGTCCCAGTAGCAGCGTGACTTCAGCCACTCATAGGTCTTCTTGACCGCACCATGCCCAACAGTAGTTTGGCCTTCCAGGATGACGTCAGTGCGAGAGGAGGGTCAGATGTAGGGAAGCCACTTATTGTTGACTCTCTTGTAGAGTAACCCATCCTTGACCTGGGTGTCTTGAGTCATCCGCGGAGTTTGGCTTGGACCTGGGGGATTCAAGCTCCCAACGTTCAGGATGTCCTATCAAGTCATAGAGCCAATCCTCCTCTGGAGTCAGGACTGCTAATACCAGCATCCTGGAGAGTCCATCAGCGCTTTGGTGAATAGCGCCAGCGCGGTGGATGATGGTGAAGTCATAGCTTTGTAGTCGTAGGGCCCACCTGGCCAACCATCCATCCAGGTCTTTCATTTGTTGCAGCCATCGAAGGGAAGAATGGTCGGTAATGATAGTAAAATGGGTACCATAGAGGTAGGGCTGAAAATGCTTGATGGCTAAAAGAACTGCTAGACGTTCCCTCTCGATGACGCTGAAGTTTTGCTCAGCCTTGCTTAGGGTCTTGCTATAATAAGCTATGGGATGATCAACCTGGTTCTCATCATGCTGAGCCAGGATAGCCCCCACAGTGATGTCGCTAGCATCTGTGAACAGCAAGAAAGGCTTATTGAAGTGGGGATGAACTAGAACAGGTTTAGTACATAAAACCATATATAGAGCGTTGAAGGCCTTTTCCTGTTCAGGTCGCCATTTGATTGGAACACTTTTTTGTAGGAGGTAGAACAACGGCTCAGCAAGGTTGGCAAACCGTGGGATGAACTGATGGTAATAGCCCACCATACCTAGGAAGACTTGAATATCTCGTATGCTTTGGGGGCGCGACATCTTTTCTATAGTATTGACCTTATTGGGGATAGGTTGAATGCCACGTTTGGAGACCCTATGGCCTAGGAACTCTAGCTCAGGCTGGAAGAAGGAGCACTTCAAGTGCTTGAGCTTGATGGAGGCCTTCCGGAGATGCTTGAAGACTTCCTTAAGGTGGTCAACATATATGTTAAAAGTTCGCGAAAAAACAGTGATGTCATCCAGGTAAACCCGGACATAATAGAGCTTCAGGTCCCCAAGGATCCCATCCATGGCATGCTGGAACGTGGCCAGGGCGTTGCAGAGGCCTTGGGGCATCCAGGTAGTCTTGAACAGCCCTTTGTGGGCGATTAGAGCACACTTAGCTCAGTCTTTGGGAGCGAGCTCGACCTGCCAATACCTGATGGTGAGGTCCATGGCTGAGAAGTACTGGGAACCTGCTAGCAGTTGAAGCAAGTCATCAATATGGGGCAGAGGATAGCTGTCCTTCTTGGTGATGGAGTTGAGTCATCAATAATCCATCACCACCTAGTGCTTGCCATCCTTCTTTTTGGACCAGCAAAAAGGGGAGGACCAAGGGCTACACGAGGGAACCAAGAGCCCCACGTCGAGCAGCTGTTTGAGTTCTACCATAACCTGGGCCTCTTTGACCTTGCTCTTGCGGTAAGGCTGGGACCAAAATGGGGAGCTTCCCTGGTTTCTACATGGTGGAGGACTCCGTTCATCCTTCCAAAATTGTAGGTTGAAGTGGAGAATAGATCTGATATTCCTCCAGGAGCTCCTGAACCTTAAGTCGCTGCTTATCAGAGAGGTCCTTTACTAGGTTAGCTTCGACCAAATTAACTGAGGGTGGTGACTCCAAGCCAAGGTCCCTCAATTCCCCAAAGCTTCGGACGTCAGCAACAGCCCTATTAGTAACAGGCGAATGTAAGCGGCGGGTTGGTCAGGTCCTATAACTTTTGGTTTGTCAGTCAGGTTGGCTAGCAACACTGATATTGATCCGGCATACGCTGGACCAAGGATTCTGGGGCAGGTCAGCACTTCCTTGGGAGATGGGTTATCCAGACCTTGGACCTCCAGTAAATACCCTGAGGGAATGTTGACATGGACCCGGGTATCAACAATGACCTGGGATTTTGGGGCATGGTAGTTTCCCGAGGCAAGTAAACTGGCATCCCCTCTGATCCATCCACAGCAGGAGGGGGCAGCTGGACTCAAGAGCCCCGGACGTGGTACTCAAGCCAATAAATTTGTCCTTCAGTCTCCAGTAGGCAGGCTTGGGCCTTGACATCCGCCCTAGAGTCATGGGCACTTTCAAAAACCAGAGGGACTCGGTGTCCTAGAAGGGAGAGAAAACCACTGTCGTAGTGGATAACAGCTGAATAGTCTCAAAGAAACTGGGTTCCAAGGAGTAGATCGTAGCTGGTGTTGTCCAAAGCGATGGTGGTTGTATCCAAAGCGAGCTTCTCAAACTGAATTGGTAAGAGGAATAGGCCCCTGTGGATTGGGTGCACTAAAGGCCAGCCATACCATACTCCATGTAGTGCGGCATGTTGGGGGCGACCTTGATGCATTTAATCAGCTTGGAAGAGATAACGTTCATAGGGGAGCCACTGTCGACTATGGTGTAAACCAGAATCTTGTGGACCCAGATGGCAACTCGGATGACCAAACTTTCAAACTGAGGCGGCAACATAAGGAACATAGGAGAATCATCAGAAGAAGAGTAAGCAGTATCAATGTCTTTATTGTCATTAGATACTGCAGCTACTTCTTTGGGGTTTACAGCCTCTGGTTTGTGTGTAGGGGTTACTTGAGGCTGGACAGGGGTGTCAGCATGGAGTGCCTCGTCCTTCATGCTGACTGCCCTTTTCCCGCCTCTTCAGCTAGACGTTTCCAACAAGTTTTGGCGCTATGCCTAAAGCCATTGCAATAGGTGCACCGCGGATGGGGGTTTTCTGGTTCTCGAATACATGGACCCTAGGGTGGTTAGAGGGGCCAGCGGGCGCAGCCTTAGAGTTCAGGATCGTGGCAGGGATCTTGTTGAGGGCCTCCTTGATCTCCCTGATACAAGTGAACCCATTCTTTTGCCCGATCATGTGCATCTGGACATCAGGATAGAACATAAGGCGGAGATGACGGCAGTAATGGCGTTTTCCAGAGTGATACAGCTTGTTGTAACCAAAGGTTGAGCCTGAGTGTAGAACCAGTTGGCAAACTCCATAGGGTTTTCTCCTTTGTTAAGTCGAATTCCCATGAATACTTACTTCTGGTTGACCAAGGTTTGGTTACTGCTGAACTCTTGGATCAGGGCGGTGCGGACTTGTTCCCAGGTGTTACACTCCTTTGGATGGGGAGTCATAATTTCCCGGGCAGTGCTGTCTAGGCATGAGTGGATGTGCTTCACCTTTTGCCAGTCAGAGGCCTCCTCCATAGAACTCTCATAGGCATACAAGAAGGAGGCGATGCTCTCCCATCCAGGGGTGAACTTCTCCTTGAAGCTAGGTTTAAAGTTAGCGACAATAGGAGTAGAGAGGGTGTTAATGACTGGGATAGGTGTCAGTTCAAGATCTCCATTTCTGCACATTCTCGAGGAGCCCATTGATCTAGCCACCTCCGCAAGCCTTATAAGTCTTCTTGGATGTATTCCCAATTTTGAATGAGGGTGGAAGCGGACGTCTTGCTGGCAACCTGCTCCTTTAGGGACTGAATTTTGGCGTTCTGTAGTTGGAGCTGATTTTTGATGGTGGCCAACTGGGTTTCAAACCCATGACACGTTGTCTCGAGCTGGGAGATGCAAGTATCAGTGAGCCTCATGAAAGTGCTGAGGTTGTTCATCTCATCTGATAGCGCTTCAATGGAGACCCCTGGGGTCGAGGGGAACACCATCTGTTCGAAGCTTGCATCCCAAGGCCACCTTTTGGATCTGGTCCCGCAGGGCGGCTAGAGTGGTTACTATATCCCTTCACCAGGGGTCTTCGGGTTCGCCCAAGGTGTGGGGGCCAGAAGGCCCTTGAGGCCCACGCGGTCCCTCGGGTCCTGCTGGCCCCTGACGCCCTTTGGGACCTTCTGGCCCCCTAGGCCCTTCTGGTATGGCAGCCGTGAGGGAGTAGTCAATAGAGGCCAGCTCTTGGTAGCGCTGCTATAGGGATCAAAGCAGTTCTTCAGCTTATTGCAACCTCTGGGTCCATGTCACTTCAAACTGCTGAGCGTTTTGGAGAAACTGCTCCTCAAGGTAGCCGGAGATGCCGCTATCTAATACCACCAGTTGATCTCAGATCTCATTGATTAGTCATTGTTATTGAGTATAACTTCATGATTGTCATGCACGAAGGAGGAGGCCACGTCATAGAAGTCAATAATATATGAATGTAAATTTTGGGTGAGCCCTAGGTGCCAAGAGACCTCCTGATGATGTAATCATACTAACTGGAGGAGGTGATGAATTGCGGGATGGACAAAATTACGAATGTAGCAATCAGGCTCCAAGGTAAGCTCCCCAGAAGGTAATTTGGCCATGGAGTATAGGTCCCACATCATGGAGGGCACGACAGAGGCGTGGGAGCAGCTGGAGTGGGCGCCCTCAGCGTAGATGCTGAGGACTAGTTGTTGGATGACATCGTGGGTGTGTTCAAACTGAAGTTGATATTGGCCCCCATCTAGGGAGGGCAGCGAGAATTGGAAGGCGTCGCGGAACTCTAGCCTTTCCAGCTGCAAGGGCGGCATTATGTATTGAGAAGTACTAACCCATCGAGTAATGCTCCTTGATTGACCAGTTGTTTAGTCGTCAGGGGTGCTGTTGGTTTCCATTTGTGTGATCAACATTTTCACTTAGGTCAGCTTGGAGCCCCCTGTAGTGAGCACCACTTTTGTCGGCGCTACAGTTCCTTGGACTGGCGCTGGGGTTTGTGGTGGCTTGAAGCTGGAAAATCGGAAATGAGCACCAAAGAGGAAACGGAAAAATGCAGGTTAGTTTACCAAATATTTTATTAAATCAAAATGCTTTGATATTTATAGGGTGCATTGGGACTCGATGCCTTTGAGATCTTTGGAGCCTCATCCAATCAGGATCTTTACTAACCTTCCAGAAAGGCCTCCTCAAGGGCGTCCTCAATGGATATCATCACTCACCTGACTGAGAAGGTGGAAAGCCCGCTCCACGTGACTCAGTACTAGGTAAGGATGATCCTGAAAAAGTTTTGTCTTTGCTGGAATCGACAACCAATTTGGCATGGCCAGATTCAGAAGACGAGAATTTGAGACAATTTTTATCTCAAATCCTGACAATTACGATTTGTTGATTGGAACCACCTTCCTGTGACACTATGGGGGATGTCATTGATATGATGGATGATATTTAAAATATTGGGTCAGAAGATCCCAAATCACCTCACCTCGCTGCAGAGTGCCAAAAGATCTGGTGAATATGGGGAATATCAATATATTCTATAGTGATGGAGTGATCCCCATGCACTACCATCAACTAAAGGGCAAAACACGGGACCTTCCCTGACAGATTTAATAATAGCAAGGGCTGTTGCTCAGAGCTGCTGGACTTATATCCATTCCTTCCCAGACATCAAGTTATAATGAACACTTAATTGATGGTTGAAGTTCCAGATGGACTCTATGGTGAAGTTAATGGTCCATATCAGCAATCCTAGTTTGTGCCCCACGTGGCTCCAGGCATTATAGCACCTGGGCAGAGGGAGATCAAGGTTTTACTTGCAAATCTACAAATGGAACCACTGCAAACCGCTGACACCAAATAGTGGCATATTTACACTTTACCCCAGTTGAGGAGGTTCTTCTGGTTCATGAGTTTGGGTCGCTGGAGGAATTTGGTCTGCTTTTTGAACCACATCTCGGCATAAGAACAGTAGTAGTATGAGATGAATTGATGGGGTTGTCAGAATCACAAAAGGATTGGGTGATAGCTTTATTTAAAAATATAAAGAGATTTTTGCTGTTGACAACCATGATTTAAGATATGCGCAGGGGTGGTTCATTGGCTGGACACTGGAGATCATCCTCCCATCAATTCACAGCTGATCCGCTAATCAAGGGTAGTGAAAGAAGTAGTAACTGAGGATATTGACAAGCTGCTAGAGCAATGGATGCTTTTATTGGCGAAAAATCCATGGGCTTCGCCTGTTCTTATTGTAAAAAAGAAGGACAAAACTAACTGCATAGCAATTGACTACTGGAAGATCAACAGCATCACCAAAAAGGACTCGTACCCTTTGTCACAGATTGATGATGCGCTGAGTTGGTTAGGGGAGCTTGCTATTTCTTAACAATAAATTTAATATCTGGTTATTGGCAAATTGAGTTGCCCATGGTGGAACAAGAGAAATGCACCATAATCACAACTAAAGGGATTATTAACCAACTAATATGCTACAAGGGCTGTGTAACGCCCCAGCTACATTCCAATGAGCAATAGACACCATCCTGGGTGACTGAAGCTGACACGTGTACTCGTGTACCTCAACAATATCAACATCTGCTCCCATATGAAATCTTAGCACCTCATCCATTTGGAAGAAGTATTCCGTCGGCTGGCTGAGGCCAATATCAAGATCAAGCCCTGGAAATGTCACTTCTTAAAGGATTAGCTGGAGTACCCCAGTTTTGTTGTGGATGTGACTGGGCTGATACCCCAACCAGCTAAAAGGGAGGCTATCTAGAAGATGACTATGCCAACTAGTAAGCTGGACATTTAGGTGTTTTTGGGTATGGTGAGTTATTACCGCCGCTTTATACCCAATTTCAGTTGCATTTGAGGTCCGCTGCTTAAGCTATTAAAGAAGGATGCCACGTTCAAATGGACGGAATGGCGCCAATGCATCTTTGATACACTTTGAATGGTGCTAATCAGTGCGCCTGTGTTGCGCTACCCCAATTTTGATAAAGAATTTATTGTACAGATGGATGAGTCCCGTTCTGCTGTTGGGCTGGTCCTGTCTCAGAAGGATGATGAGGGGAAGGATCACCCAGTGGCGTACTGCAGTTGTAGCTTGAATTGCATAAATGTAATTACACTGTAACTGAGTGGGGGTTCTAAGCGGTGATATATGCATATATGCAATTTTGAGTATATTTGCATAGAGTAAAGTTTAAGGTCATAACAGATCATGCATTACAGTGCTGTTTGCAGAATCTAAGAGAGCCTGAGGGGCGGCTAGCCTGATGGCCTCTCAAGTTGCAGGCTTACAACTTCAAAATCCTTCACCGACCTGGAGAAAAACACCAAATTGCCAATTGCTTATCAAGATTGCCAATGATTTAAGTTATGGCGAATTTAAGTGACATAATGTATGATAAGATGCTCAGCAGAAAGTACGATGATGAGCCACCTCAAATTATCATGGTACAAGATGGTATCAGGGCCAATATGTCTCATAAAAATGGGGAATTGTATAAGCGGATAGGGGACACTACCATAAATACCCAAGACCTTCCACCTGACCAACTATTGTTATGATTGCACACCAAGCCATTAGACATGGTGGAGTATGTAAGACCTTGTAATTTCTTCGACCTTGGTACTATTGGGAAAGCATTAACATTGACGTACTTGAGATAATTTTATGCTGCCAAAAGTTACAGATGGAAAAGCCATTTTGACAGAAGATTCCATAATTGGTAGTGAAGCTACACTTCGCCTGACACACCATTTCAATTGATGTCATGGGTCCCCTTCCAACAGGGGCAAACTGGTCCAAATACATCCTGGTAGTGATTGACCACTTGACCTGGTGGGTTGAGGGTTAGGCAATGAGTGATTTTGGTGCGCTTATGGTGGCTAAGTTTGTTATTGAATTTATAATTTAGTGACACGGTTGTCCCCTGTTCATCCTTACTGACAACGGAATGAACCTCACTTCACACATCTTACCTAAGATCAACGAATTGAAGGGCATCCTTGGGGTTTTAATGATCCCATATCACCCAGAATCTAAAGGAATAATTGAGAGAGTTACTAGTACTTTGATGAACATATTCCAGAAGTTGGTGATGGATCGACCTTCTGATTGGACTACCCTCCTTTCCACCACCATTTTTGCATAAAACATCAGCTACCATTATTCCATGGGGAAAAGTCCTTTTAAATTATTGTATGGATGGCACTCTGCTCTTCTGTCGCTGCTCTATTCCTGTGTGGAAGATACCACTGGGATGGATCCTCACTGGTATTTAACTAATCTATCAGCACGATGATCAAACTGCAAACCAAAGCATACTCGTGCAGTTTAGCCAAGAAGATTGAGACTCAGGCAGCTGATAAATTATGGTGTAGTGGCCTCGCTCAGTTCCAAGTTGGAGATATGTTTTGTTTCATGACCAGCACGGGTTTGGTCAGAAACACAAGCTGGCCCACATCTGGATTGGTCCATTAGAGGTAATTGAGAAAACGGGCATCAACGCCTAAACAATCAAGGATCCCACGGGTGGTCAAATAATCAACTGAGTTCACGCAAAGTTCCTTCAGCCATATAAACAGTAGGAGCCTTATCATTCAGTCAAGGGGGTAATGTCAATATTATGATATGACTGGATGATAAATCCGAAATAATCAAGGCAGATCAGCTAGAATTCGCCAACAATAATTATAGAGTATAAATTTTTGAGCGCCAAACAATATGGTGATATTGAGTCAAAGTGATGATATTAGATCGCCTCCAAATAAGGCAATAAGGCAATGTCATCATTTTGACAAATACAATTTTTTATCGCCTCAAGTTAGGGTGATAAAGAGTTACAGAATAACAAGCCGAAACCAAGAGGTATTGGAAGAATAGAATAGCCTAAGCTATGAGAACAGTATCATCCAAAGTCGCTGGTATATAAGCAAGATAGGTGACTGAAAGAAATTAGTGAGAGAGAGTGATCAGACTAACGTGGATCCGCTGAGATTATTATTTTAAAATAAATAAGTGGTTTAG
Source organism: Massospora cicadina (assembly GCA_022478985.1). Classification (NCBI taxonomy): domain Eukaryota; kingdom Fungi; phylum Entomophthoromycota; class Entomophthoromycetes; order Entomophthorales; family Entomophthoraceae; genus Massospora; species Massospora cicadina. The sequence continues at coordinate 92,020 of JAKSZP010018707.1, forward strand.
GGGTTTTCTCCCTTTTATTATATTTTAATTGTTTAAGTGTGCTCCGAGGAAAAGATGATGTTCAAATCATCCGTTCTAATTGCTCAGTGGGTTGGACCTGTGTAAAACCCTTATGGCATATCTTGATGATTTCGCTGATTTTATATTAGAGTTACTAAAGGGGATGCCATGTTTGGATGGACGGAATTTTAACAGTTCACTTCTTGATACTATTTGGATGGCTTAAATCAATGCGCCAATGCTGCGCTACCCAAATTCCAAATAGGTTTTACTGTTCATACAGATGCTTCTCTTTCCGCTGTATGGATTTTAACCCAAATAGATGATGAGGGGAAAAGCACCCAGTGGCATACTGCAGTCAGAGCATGAATTGCCATGAATGTAATTATACCATGACCAAGCGGGAGTTCTTAGCAGTGATCTATGAGTATAAGCAATTTATGGTGTATTTTCATGAAGTGAAGTTTAAAGTCTTGATGTATAATGCTTTGTTACGCTGGTTTCAGAACCTCAAGGAGCCTGAAGGGCGTCTAGCGCGATGGGCCCTCAAAGTTAAGGCTTATGATTTTAATATCTTCCACTGACCTGGAGCAAAACACCAGAACGCCAATTGCTTTTTAAGACTGACAACAGTTGCCATTGCAGCAGATCAGAGCGATGTGATGTACAATAAAATGCTCAGCAGAAAATACAATGAGGAGCTGCCTCAAGCCATAAAGTCATTAAACAAAATGCGAGCTAAACCTTTCAGTGGAACAGGGAGGTATATAAATGGATTTGAGACCCTAAAGTGAACTTCCCGCTACCTCAACACATCCTAGCATTATCATGAGCGCACATAAGGCAGTTAGATATGATGGAGTGCGCAAACCGTTGGAATTGTTGCAGCTTTAGTATCATTGGGAAATCATGAACTTTGATGTGCTTGAAATAATCTCCTGCTGCCATCAGTACCAAGTGAAAAAGCCGTTCTACCAGAAGACCTTGTACCAGTTGTGAAACTGCATTTTTGATTGGCATATGATTTTCATTGATGTTGTTGTCCCTCTGCCAATGGGAGCTAACTGGTACAGATTTTCTGGTAGAAATCAACAACTTGGCTATGTGGGTTGAAACACAGGCAATACGGGATTTGTGGCGGTCACAGTATCTAAGTTCATAATGGAATGTATTATCCTCCGACATGGCTACACTCAGTCCATCATTATCAATAACAGAAATAACTTTACGTCCCACACCCTTCCAAAAATGAACAAGCTTATGGCCATCCGCGGGGTTTTGATGATCCCATATCACCCAAGTCTAATGGGATGGTTGAGTGAGTTAATGGGCTTTTTGTGAATATAATCCATAAATTGTTAGCAGATAGACCTTCTGACTGGAGTTTCCTCCTTTGTACCCCATCTTTGTTAATAAAATTAGCTATCATTCTGCCATGGGGAAGAGTCCCTTTTAACTACTATATGGTCGACACCCTGCTCTTCTGGCACTTCTCTATACCTACATAGAAGATACCGCCGGAATGGATACAACATGCTACTTGACTAACCTAGCAAAAAAAATTAATCATGTTGCAAAACAAAGAGAGCTCCTTCATTTTAGCCAAAAAGATAAAGAATCAGGCTCCAATTTGTGAATGGCGTAATGGGCTAGCTCAATTCAAATATTGAAAGCTGGGAAAAATTCCACAACCAGCACGGGTTGATCAAAAGCAATAAATAGGCTAGCATATGGATTGGTTCATTTGAAATCATTGAGAAAATAGTTGTCAATGCCTATACTATCAAGGACCCCATGAGTGGCCAGATTATTAACCAAGCATTCAAAGTTTGTTCAGGAGTATAAACAATAAGAGACTTATTATCCAGTCAAGGGGGTAATGTAAGTTTCTGATATGACTGGACGATAAGCTCTAAATGGCTACGGCGGATTGGCTAGAATTTGCCAGCCATAGTTAGTAGTGTACAAATATTCAAGCGCCTTAGGATAAGGTGATATTGGGTCAGAAAGAATATTAATTATATCTCCTCCAACTAAGTTGATAAGGTGATGTCAACGTATGATGAATATTTAGTAGATCGCCTCAAACTAAGGTGATAATGAATTTAATATTAGCATACTCTACTAGAGAAAATTAGAATATGGTGAGCTGAATAGTCTAAGCCAAAGGAGCAGTATTGACCAAAGTGCTAATATAAGTGAGATGAGATGATTGAAAGAGAAGGATTGTTAGTAGGAAGGAGAGAGCAGAGCAGAAGGAATCTGCTAATATTAAAATTGATAAAGTAGTGTTGTCAGAGCGGATTAATTCGTATTTTATTGAATTATTTATGGATTTGAGGACCAACAATCCTCACATTGGTCGTCTGTTGTTCTGTGGGTTCGACCTGTGCAAACCTTACAGCATATCCCAACATTATCGCCAAAATAACAGTCTGATTAATAATTGGCTAGCGCCCTTATAGCTAGCTTGACAGTCCAGAAGTGGTGAAGCCCACTAAGGGCTCAAAAAACTGTGAAGTTGGGCTCTGCCTTACAGAGCCTGAAATGATGACATTTTATATCAATGATAGCCTATTTGATAAGCTGATAAGGCGGACAGAGATTTATGGTTCCATCATATAGGGTCTGGGGCTGCCATCCTACAGATCATATAAACTGAAGTTATATTCATATGTTCTACTGCCTCATTGATAAGAAGGATTATATGGAGAAGTAAAGTGCTTATTGGTATTAAATAAGGAGGTTAGCTCTTCATGTTGGCATGTATAAATTAAATTAAAATTTAAATTTATTGCGGGGAAGGCCGACCATGGGACGGACACTTCCAAATATGACTAAGGAAAGATAAACTTAGTACCAGGGGAGGCACCCCAGAGAAGCGATGCTATCTCTTGTTGCCAGCGGGAACGCCACTTATAGGGAGGGGGAGGGAACGTGTGAAGGGGCCGTAGCCACTATTGAGCACGTGTGGAGGAAGGGGTCTGATTTGATGAACCATACTGGGAACCAGGAGGAGACCAGCTGTCAGCAATGCGGTGGGAGGTATCCAAACATCCACGCCTGAAAGTGGTCCACCAAATGAGACCATAATCTGTGGACAGCTCCTGGGAGGGTGGGGATGGAGCCAGCGATGGCATCCAAGACAATCGTGTGGATAGTCCACATGGCGATTGCAACCACCAGAGCACGGAGGGAGGGTGGAAGGGGGAGGCCATTGATGAAGCAAACATATCTCTTGACAGACTGAAGGGATGCGTTTGATCCTGGCCCAGTAGACGTTGGACTTCGCGCCATATCACTTTAGAGGTGGGCACTTCTCCAGGCGGTGGAGCAGCGTTCCATACTGGCCACACATGACACAGGATGAGTGTAAAGCGTTAGAGCGCTCAGCTGTACGATACACCCGCCTCAGGCAGCGCCACACATGGGAGCGGACTTGAGGCTGCAACAGAGGATGGTGTGTGTATTTCCAGATAGTCTTTTGGGTCTCAGTGGAATAAGGGATGTCCATCATGTCCAGGTAGTCCACCCTGGATAGGACTTGGGGTCGAATGGGGATCACGCCATCATGGATGGGTAGCCCCTGTACCTCTTGTGTGAACTGAGGAGAGGGGCGGCCTCTTTGGGTTGTATGTCCACTAATATGAATTCTCCACTCTGCGCTTCACATGGAGAGTAGGATTCGTTTGTAGTGGGTTTTAGTCCCGTGAGGACCTGTGGCCGATGTGTGTGATGCGAGGTATTTCATCAGGGAGTGGGGGTTTGATGGATTGTTGAGGCCCAAGGCTCGGGAGAAGTTGGAGCGGGCTGCACGGGACCAGTGCTGGGATGGGAGTGTAGGAGCGGTGACGGCCGCGATCCAGGTGCCCAGGATCTTGGCAGCATGGGCTTTGAAGTCAAGCAGGCCCATGCCACCTTGATGATGAGGGCCAAACATGACCTCTAGCCGTACTGGTGGAGGGCGGCCTGACCAAAGCCATCCTTGCAGCAAAGCATACAGGGATTTGAAGAAGCTTGGGGAGAAGGGGATGGCGTGGGCTCCGAACCAGACTTTGGATAGGAGCATAGAGTTGGCAAGAACAACCCAGCCAGTGAGGGTAGTAGGGTGGGCTCTGAGAGAGGCGATTCGCTTCGTCACACTGTCCAGTGTACGGCACTCCATTACTGCTGACGCATATCCGCCTGCCTCCATCCACACGCCCAGATGGCGCACCGGTCCTATGGTAGACGCGGCACGAAGGGGAGCACCAGTGGAGCGGTGTGTGTTAAGTTAAGTAAGGCGTGGATGTGGGCGAGCAGATGGGCTGGGTTGGGAACTAATTGCTGGGGCCCAGCAGTTCTGAAACTGACCAAGGAGGATGATTTCGGTTTTGGAGGCGTTCAGTGCCGCGTTGCTTACCTGAGAATATTCCTGGATGAGGGCTTCAAGCGCGCGTGCATCTTTGTTATTAGACACCCCCACCACGCAATCATCTGCAAATGCCATCATCTTGACTGGGGTTTGGCCTGGCACATGGACCCCAGTGAGTTGGGCATTCACTACTCGCAGTAGTGGGTCAAGGCTGAAGTTGTATAAGAGTGGGCTGAGGGGGTCCCCTTGTTGCAGGCCCCTTTGAGGGCGGACTACTTCCGTTAGGAAGCCTGGGCCACGCACTGCCATTGTCGCAGATTCTGTGAGCAGCATCACCCAGTTTATGAAGCGGGGGGTAGGCGGAATTGATGGAGGCAGGCCCTAAGTTATTCCCAGTTTACTCTATCATAGGCCTTTTGTGGGTCCAAGAATACAAGTGCCCCAGAGGCTGTGGATTGACATACATTAGCCACAGAGTGCACGTTATCCCAAATCGACCTTCTGGGGATGAAACCAAATTGTTTTGGGGAGATGGTGGCAGATGCTACAGTCCCTAAACAGTTAGCCATGACTTTTGTTAAAATTTTGGTGTCTGTGTTTGTTAGAGAAATGGGGCGCCAGTTGGCTAAGTCAAGCTTATCCCCTTTCTTGAAGAGTGTGACAGTAAAGGCCTCATGTCCTCCTGGTAGGAAGCGCGTTTCCAACAGGCTTTGGTTAAGTGAGGCTAGCAGCAATGGGGATATATATTTGAAATATTTTTTATAGAACTCATATGGAATGCCATCTGGGCCTGGGCATTTTTGATTTGGCGCAACGCGAATGGCTGTCCATAATTCGTTTGAAGTAATTAAATTCATTATTTCCGGGTATTGTAAAATGGTGCAGATATGAGCTCGGTTGAGAAATTCCACCATTTTGGCCGGCTGAATTGGTTTGGCTCAGTATAACTCAGAGTAATATTTTTGCGTTTTGATTGCCACCTTGGCCAGTGTGTCCGCAATGGAATTATCCGATCTTCGCACCTGTGTCCAGGCCATGCTCTGGCATAGTGTGAAAATTTTTTTAAAGAAGTATGCGGTGCACTTGTTGCCTTTAATGATGTGTGTGGCCTTGTATTGGACACAAACCTGATGTTAGTGTTGCCTTTCGAGTGCATTGAGGTGGGCGGCTGCCTCTGCCCACTTCCAGCCCCATGCAGGGCTGTATCTTGTGGCTGGAATGTTGGACTCTAAGTGGGCCAATTCCACCAGAGCGCGCGAGATAACCGCTGATGTGGCTCGTGGGCATCTGGAGAAGAGATGGCAATAGTGGTGGATGGTGTCCTCTTTGAAAGTTGCCCATGTGGAAATGGGGTCCGCACAAAATGGTGCAACAAACAATTTTGCCAAAGTTGCCTCTTCCACCCACGTGGAAAATCCTGGTGACGCGAGCTCGGGGGGCAGATTTTGCACCAATGTGGGGCCTTTGCAACTGTGACGGGTAAGTGGTATGTTATTGAGACCAGTCAGTGGTCAGAGAATTCCATTTTAGTTGTCTTGAAGTGGGAGATGTGGGGTTGGAATTTCGCTGGCGTTAGAATAAGGTTGATGCAGGTCATGGACCTTAATTGGCCATTGTGGATGGTGGGACGCGTCATGTTTTTGAGCAGTGGGGCATGTCGCGGCAGCGCATCCATTAACCCAAGGGTGGCTTTTAGAACGCGTAGTTCTACGTGACCCTGTGGGGCATGGGGTGAGGGCGGCCACCAGTCCGTTGGTGAGGTTAGCCAACAGTTCATGTCACCAACTAGGAAAGAATCGGGGGGTAGCGGGAGGGATTTGACTGATGAGAAAAATTCCCAACGCTCCTGTGCACCATTTGGGGCATAGATGTTGATGATTGCATGTGCAACGTCAGCCCATGAGAAGGTGACGACAAGCACTCGGCCATTTAGTAATGTTTCTGAGGATGTGAATTTGGAAAAATTATTTTTCTGAATTAGCACCCCACAGTGCTTCAACCAAAAGAATAGAGATGGGAGGAGCATTGTTTTCCAAGCTTCCTCGGAACCTCATGGACAGTGGGACTCCTGGATGGCCAGGATATCCACGGGTAAATTGTGTTGTAAAAACTCAGTTTCCTAGCCCGGGATGGGGAGGCCTTGAGTCTGGAAATATTCAGCGTCCCTAGAGTGAAGGTTTCCCCCATTGCACCTTAGGTGCAAGGGGGTGGGCCCCTGGGCCCACCAGCCTCTTCAAGGTCCCCATGGGCTTTCACAGCAGCGCGGGTGTTAGCAGCAACGTTATTGAGGTTTTTGTTAATTTTTGCAGAAAGAGTCGCGTTGGCTTTGGCCTTCGCTTTTTGTTTTCCCGACGGCGGATGAATTTTTTGCGGTGCAGATAATTTTGGTGCACCGTCGAGCAGGTCAAAAAAAATTTTCAGTTGGGATAGGTCCCAAGTCAGTTTTGACTGGAGCTTGGGTGCAGGGATAGGGTGAGATCGAATCTCCCATCAGATCCTTGGATTGAGTGGCCCGCTCAGCATGGGCCTCCCAATCTGATTGGGTGATGGATTCCCAAGTCACTTCCACCGCGAAGGTCTCCATGTCCTCCTGGCGTTGTGAGTGTGGGATGGTGGTGGTGACCTTGGCCGCTTCCTTAGCCGCAGCCCTATGGGCCTGCTTGGCCTTCTTCTGCTTCTGTGGGGAGAGGGGCTTTACCAATAGGTAGCAGCCTTGTGCTCCCCACGGGAAAGCCTCCTTGGTGCTTGCAGTTGGTTTGTAGTGCGCCTCTCCACTGGCCATGGCCGCCGAGGGGTGCTCTTGGAATGTGATGCCCTCCTTGATGGGGCATGCGTGCACCTTATGGCCAAACGCGTCACAGTGGGTGCAAATGGGGGGCGCGCTGTCCACAGTTACCCGGAATGGGTGGGTGGTATGCCCTGCAATGTCAATAAAAGTGGAGTGCAGGATCTGGGTTAGGTCCTTCGTAATCTCCTCAGTTGGGGTCAGAACTGCGATGGCTTTGCCAGTGCACAGGTGTATCATCAGCGTGAAATGTTGCATTTCAAAAGATTGTATTTCGCCATATATGGCGAGACCATCTTTCAGGTGTTGCTCCAAAATGTCATGTTTTACCGTAGTAGGAAAAAAGTCAAACGTGAGGAAAATTTGGATTGATTTTGTCCATCTGGTGCATTTGGTTTTGACGACCCGTTGCCCTTGGGAGGTTGACCACTATGTGCACCGCTGCAGCCTCGTCTGCTGCTATTTTACTTTTGAAACCTAGGTCCAGCCAACCACATGACATGGAGTGAGGTGCAACGTACACCGCGGTTGGGAAAATTTTTTGTACATCTTCACAAAATTTTTCCCATAAGGCCGTTTTTTGGATGTCCAGATACACACGGACTCCGAATTCCACCAATGAAAGTGGCTGGGAGTGTGGCGTGTTGATGTACTGGAGCATCGTGCTTGCCATGTGAGTATCTCTGAAGAAATTGTGACTGCCAGTTTTTTGAGATTTTTATCTATTCCACCGGATTCTCTGGGGCGTTTTCAAACGTTGGAGGCTGCGGGCCTTCCGCCTGCTCTTCTTGCCTTGCTTGCCCAACTGCTCCCAGACATGGGCGCAAACTAATCTCCTATGTGAGATTATCAAACTAGATTTAGTCTTGAATTGAATAGGTTGCAAAAGTGCTTGCAACGAGAAATAAAGGTCATGTTGGGATGTATAGTTTAACCCATTGTCTGAGAGAAAAGTCCTTGGCATCTGTCAGGAAATTAACCGGATGGTTTTCTCTCACTATGCTAAAGACTAGGATCCAATTATTTTTAATAATGATAATCAAGCAGTCTTAGAGGAATCTGCCAGATTGGGTAGCCTTGGAAAGCAGTTCAATTACAATTGATGTAATTTTATTACTGGCAACTATAAGCTGAGAATAATCAAGGATAGGTTAGATTATTAAATCCTAATGGTTGCTGGTAGATCGAATAAAAAAGATTAATAATGTCAAATGCAGAAATATGGTTACAATTCCACCAAGAGTTACACTGAGCAAGTAGTGAGTGAGATTAGTTTGGTTGAGTTGTAGGTCAGTGACTGAAGTGAAAGTGATAGCAGTAGTGACAGAGTGTACAAAGGGGATCACTTTAAGTAAAAAGCTGCAGTGTACTCTGCATAAAGAAATTGATATCTGGTGTAGACCACTTGGTTTTGGTAGTGTGACGCTGTTTTTAAGATAGAGATTGTTTTCCCAGAAGCGCTTTGATTCTATAATATATATTTTATTATCTTAATTTGAAAACGGCGATCTTCATATCACCTTTCATTGTAACAGTGGATTTAACCTCTTTGCAAAATCCGCCAGATAATATCTAATCCTCCGGAAAATCAACAGTGGTGCTCCTTACAGGGGGCCTGATGATCAACTTAAAAGCAGCACAAATACCTGTAACAATGGCGAATTTGAACTACCTTTTCAAGACCTTGTGTGGTTTTACAAAAAATATAGCAGCAAATCTATGGAAACTTCCAACGAGGAACTGGCCTTGTTAACCATGAGTGAGCCATCTGACTTTGCTGACTCTCTGATGAAATTTCAGTTTTCCACATGTCCAGCTCTCAAATAAGCACGGCATGTATGATCCATGGATTTCAACTATGCTCAGCTTCATAACACTATGGAATGGCTCCTCCAGGGATACCGCCTTTATGATGGGAACACCGTTGAGAATTTTATTAGCATGTTCTTTAATTAGTGAGATCAGGATCAGCGATACAAATTGTATATGTCCTATTTGAATGTAAACACCACCGGCGTGAAGTGTTGTCTCAAATTGTACAAGGTGGTAGAGTAACTTGTCACTTATGTACAGCCATCTACTTACCAGGAGCTGCAAGTCTCGGCTTGGCATAATATTGAGATTAAGGACATGATTCAGTCGCTCAGGCACAGAAAAATGAAAAATATCTTTTGCTGGAATACCTCATGCAGACGTTCTCAGAGATGAGTGTGGCTCTTGTATAAGCGCACAACCATGTTGCTGACACCCAAGGTGGATGGGTCAGCTAGTGCTAAGTTAGACCAGGAGCTACCCAGGGTCATGTGAGAGTTGTTAAACCAGAGAGGCCGCACGCTCAACTGGATTAAAGATGTGACTACATTAAGAGGGAACACCAAACTGTTTATACAAGAAATGACAGAATGGTTGCCAGTCTTTGACACTGAGGTGGGTCACATCAAGGATTGCATTACCCTGTTGTGAGAATTTTATATGACCACATTATCCAGCTTTGGATGATTTAAGCTTTAATTTATTTAATTACTGGTTCATAAATATTAATTTAGCTTATAGATTAAGCTTAATATGACAATTTTAATATGTTATCTGGCTGGCAATAATAACTAAAAGAATTGTTAATTGTAATTTACAGAAAGTTAGTATCTGATGATAGTCATGATTGCTATTTTGTCAGTAAGTACTGCTGATATTGTAAATACAAGTAATTCAGTTTGGATAGAGCAAATACTTACAAAGATTGTCAGGTTTAGTAGCCGACATGATGGCTGATTTGAATGGCAATTTAATTTTTCTAATATCGTGAAAATCATCTTAAGTGAGACCTATATTGAACCATTATCTCTTTTCATCAAAAAGCATGCTAAGATCATTGTGGCTGCCATGATTAACCTAACACATGTCCTCCAATGTTAATACCTATATATATTCCTCAATTTCTATAATAAACCTTTAAGCTGAGATAACCATAGCCTAGATCTTATAACTTATTATAAGTTGTTGATTATCTGCTCTTTGAGAAAAGAACATATCTATCTAAGTGTCAACCTCTAGAAGTGAGGCCACAGTCACTTGTATCTTCATTTATTGCCAGAGTGAAGCCAAAGTCAAATTATCTTACCAATATTCGCCTGAGGAGGGCCAAATTTACTCAATAATCAAGACTTTTTAGGCTAGTTGTCTTCATACAACCAGCAAGTCCATATTTTACTTCAGGACCAGAAGTTAAGCAAATTGATGCATTAGTAGATAACCCCACAGTTTTTACACTTGGTGCTAGCTACAAGTGGTGATTCTAGTTTTTAAAATTAATAACAATAACCTATTTCAATAATATGGAGCGCATGAAAAACCAGGAGAAGGGATCATCAGCGGCTCATCAGGGAAATATCCAATTAGAGGTGAATAGTCTTGTGGATCTCCAGTACATTCACCTATTATCTATTGGATTGGATGAAAATGCAGTAAAAATTTACAAACCACCCTCAGAGTGAATCCAAAAAATTTTGACCTAAATTAGTGAGATTCTAATGAGAGTGTTTCAGAATTTGCCCATCAATAACCTGAATTTGGAGCTGTGGATTAATTCTTTACATCACGAATCTGGAAGAGCAAAAACAGCATTTTTAAACATTTTTTTCATGAGAACATTTTATCTTTATTGAGATATAAGCTAGTATTGATAATATCGGTGATTATGTTATCAAATATGTGCAGCCAGCTACCCAATTTATGAGAATAATCTAAGCCCAACAGCAAGTGTTAATCACCAATCTGGTTGCATACACTTAAGATAGTAGTGCAAACCAGTAGTGTTGATGCGACAATTAGATGCCAGCTTTCAAATGATCCACGCCAGTTTGGACTCTATATCGCAGCGTGTTCAACAGTCAAACACACAAATTAATATCTAGTGGCTAGGGTAAATAGGAAACTTCGAGGGATTGTTGAAGAAATCATTACCCAGCTTGGGTTCAACCATTGGTGGAAACATGATGTGGATAAAAATAACAAATTGACAGAATCCAATATCGCCAAATTGATATGAGCCTAGGCTGCTGATGAGCCAATGCTTGCCACCAAAACTAAAACCCACACTATCATTCTTGATTTGGTCAAAGGGAGACAGGAAATTAAAAACACCGTTGAAGATATGGAGAGACAGTTCAAGAAGATTGATAAAAGGTGATGTGAGCCAAGTATTAATAAACTTCACACAGAAGTAGAAACTGTTAACAAAAATTCTTTAGAATCTTCAATTTAAACCAAATTAGACTTGTTGAAGTTCAAAGTCATTAAGTAAGATGACAAAATGTTTATGTATGAAAAGGAGAATCATGAGCTATATGACCATTCATTCAAAATGCAAAAGAGGAAACTGTGCTTTAGAAGGAAGTCAAAACCTTGAAGACAAAACTAGAAAGAGAAATAGAGAAAAACCATTAACCTCAGGAAAACAACCAGAACGCTTGGATTTTGAGGAAAAAATCCTTAGACAATTGGATGACTCAAAAATTTCATATATTTTTTCACTTATGATGAATATCACAAGGAAGTTTTATTTGAGGGAGATAAATGTGTATTGAAGTAGAAAGTTGTACTGAAAGCATGACTCCACCATCTGGGAAATGCTACCAACCATCCTAGCCCTTTCAAAGTAACACCCAAAACTACTCCTGCATCAGTTCACATACCACTTAGAGATACTTCACCAGTTATCGTCAAAGGTTTTAAAGTTACGCCTAAGTTGCCCATTTTCTATCGGGATAATGCGCCTGCTCTTATCTGACTATTTGAGCTGACCATGTACAGTTACAGTGACCATCAGAAAGCTGTCTCCGTCATAAATTGCCCAAATACAGCATATCAAAATCTAGTTTTGCCCTATCTTCACGGGAAAAATTGGAGCTATAAAGAGGTGAAGGAGTCGAGCTTAAAGAAATTTGAGGCTTGGACAAAATGTAAGCTAGGAAGCAAGAGTTCATGGGAATTCAGTTTAAAAAAGACAAAAAAAGTGTGTGCATTTTCCAATTGTTTTAATATGTAAGCGCAGATCCTTAAAGGGCAAATAATAAGACCAATTTTAGTGTAAGTTTTGTATGAAAAAAATGCGTTGCACCCCTACCAAGATTTGCACTGAGTGATGACTCATCTCTCATTAGTAAATAGACCATTTCTCAGATGTTATAGTATCTGAAAGTTCTGTCAGCGACTTTTGATGCACCCAGTCATACCTAAAAACGAAACAATAAGTCAAATAACATAAAAGGTTCAAGATAATTCCTCAATAAATCGAGAGATATGTAAATCCTGGGAATCAAGATAGGCAATTTGAAGGATCTAGACCCCTAACAAGCCACGTTTGACAAAAAATAATTGTGGCTGAACTGGACATTTCGCCAACAATTGTGGACAATGACAAACGAGGATCAGTGTCAGGATGCAGGGAGCAAGTTTTAACTGGCCCATTGTTGATTCAGGGTCCAGAAGCCCCAGTGAGTTATAAACCCTAAGAGTTAAAAAAAGCTAAATTAGGACTTAGAGTATGTGAGAAACGATATTTTATTGAGATAAAGCCTCAAGGTATTTAAAGTACCGCAAGGCTAAATGTGGGTAGGAGAAAAGATTAAGAATA